>PVIJ01003463.1:0-80068 GCA_004024925.1 Scalopus aquaticus
AAGCAAAGGAAGTAAAAGACAATATAAACAGATGGGATTATATCAAAATAAAAAGCTTCTGTACAGCAAAAGAGACATTAACCAAAACTAACAGACACCCTACCAACTGGGAAAAGATCTTTGCACACAATACATCTGATAAAGGACTGATAACAAAAATTTACAAAGAACTCACACAACTCAACAACAAAAAAAAAAGTCAACAGTGTTTAGTCTTTTTTTTCCTTTCATTTTTTAGCATCACATGAATACAATGCTGAACATCCCATATAGGCATATTTTGTAGTATACATCCAGGTATGTGATTTGGCAGGATAATGAGTACAGCAGAATCAGCCTATGTACACAAAAATGTATACATGATATCCTTCCATCCATACATACATTTGTTCACACTCATACACATCTATTCCTTGAAATAAATTACACATATTCAACTTAGTACATTAGAGAGAAATAATTTTGGACTGTAACATTAGATTTATACATGCAGAATGTAACAGAAACTTGACATTAAATGATTTTCCAGTATTGATTAAAAAATACTTGAGACACACGACTGAAGAGATAAAAGGCTTTATAGGAAAGTAAGAATTGATTTTTAATATACAACATTGTTATGCAGAAATGGTTCTAATGTGTATTGATTAAAAAGCCTTTAAGAATAACTTTGATAAAAGGTTTCTCTTCTCAATAGAATTTTTAAGATTATTGTTCACAATCCAAGTTAATAATTAGACTGATTTCCTCTGTGCTAAATGAGAATTAAAAAGCCAAGAACACATTATTCTTTTTAACATGGGTAAGGTCTGATCATCTTTCTTGGAGCTTTACTTTCAGTTTTCTCAGCTTATTCCTAGCTTCCATCATGTACAATGAAGCTTTGCTTAAGTGATATAAAAAGGGACAAGAACCATCCAAATTAAAAAATATATATTACGCATCAACAGAGCAATGTCAATTATACTCTCTAAATGTCTTCCTGACAAAAGTCAGCAGGAAGGTTACATTTTTGCTTCTTTGCTGATGAAATGGTTTTGCTGTCACTTCTCAAGGGCAGTTTCAGAGTCAGTGGAACTTGGTGAGTAATGACTGCAAGATAATGACTTGATATTCGTTATACTGGAAGCCAGATCATCAAATTATGCTGATAGTACTTAAAATCCTCACATCCCATACCAAATAAATCTATTTTATTGATTTACTTTACTACCACTGAGTATCTTTTACACCTGACTCATCTTGACAAGTACACTAACTCTAGTGTGCTAAAAATCATGAGCATTTCATGAGCCTTGAGTGATGATGGTCAAATGGGCTCCAGCTCAAGGCCGAATTTCAATACACCATTGTAATAAACTACCCATAGATAACCAGAGATTTTTTAAACTGTCCTTTTTCTTTATTTCAATTGAGATAGCATTGTTGTACAACCATATCAGACTCAAGGGATAGGTTCACACCTCTTCATATGTATGATCCCATACCATATCCACAGATAGGCTAGTTTTTAACAAATCTGTTTTCTCTGTGGTATGACTTTTGATCCTTTCCCTTAATTTAACTCTTCATCAAAGTCTTCAATTGTAAATCAGTTCTTTTCTAAAAGCAGGGAAAACAGAGATCCTTATTACTCATTCTCCTTGGATCTGAAGGGTGTGAATATTTCTTTCTTATTCAAATGAACATCAGTATAAAAAAGAAAGATTTGCAAGTAGAAAATTAGGTCACAGAGGAAGTAGAACTAAGCCTGTTCAGATATTACATTGCACATATTTTTCCCAATTGTTTTTTTTTATTCAATCTAAGAAGGGAATTATCAGAGTGAAAGCAAGGACTGCTGCTTGTGTTAACAAGGAGATCTACTTGTTTTTCAGGTTTTTAAAGGGTTAATATTTATCTAGTATTAATTAATTTTTTAATCATGGTAACATTAGGATTCTCTCCAGCAGGTATTATCACCATAGGGCACCCATCATGCAATGGCACATAATCTACCTCCACAGTCAATTGTGATCCCTTCCCTGTTGTGTTTATACCCTTTCCCATCCACTCCCCCTTTCAATGCTTCAGTTCTTTAGTCAGTTTTCAAGGACTAGCTTTTAAGTTTGTGATTCTCTGCTTCCTGGCTTGATCCTTTTATATACCACTTACTAGTGACATCATCTAGTATTTATCTTTCTTCTTCTAACTTATTTCACTTAGCATTGTCACCACCCATGTTGCTGCAAATGACATGAGTTTATCATTTTTGATTGCCGAGTAGTATTTCATTGTGTGTTTACTCACACGCAACATGCACATAGACATATGTCTATATCACATATTTATAATCCATTCATCCGTTTCTGGAATTTTAGGCTGGCTATTGTAAACAGTGCTGCAACGAATATGGGAGTACAGGTTTCATTTCACTTTAGTGTTCTTGTGTTCTTCAGGTAGATACCAAGGAGTGGAATTGCTGGGTTATTGATAGATTCATTTGAAGTCTTTTGAGAAACCTCCATACTGTTTTCCACAGGGGTTGGGGCAGTTTATACAATGCAGTGTAGTACGGTAACTTTTTCTCCATAGTCTTGTTAGCATTTATTGTTTCTGGTGCTTTTGATATGGGCTATTCTTACAGGTGTGGTTTGATTTGCATTTCTCTGACAATGATGATGAATATTTTTTCATGTGTCAGGTGGCCATTTATTTGTATGTCTTCTTTGGGGGAAGTGCTTTAGTTCTGCACATTTTTTAGTTGGGTTGTTGCACTTTGTAGAGGTGTATGAATTCTTTGTAAATCTTTGGTATCAGACCCTGGCTGGATGTATGGTGTAAGGGAAAGAGGATGGAGAAGAGACTGGAAAGAATAAACTCCCTACCACCAGTCTTTGATTATAATGGTCAAACATGGCCAACAACTACATAAACATATTGCAAACACTTCATTTTGGAACTTCGTAATGGGCATACAAGATGTTCCAAACCCTTTCCAGACTTTTCAGAAAGGGGAGCAGAGCAGACATGAAGGACTAAGTATACTTGGAATAAACGTATGTGTATAACAAAATTGTTTAGCTTAGGCAATCCAATCTATAACTGTTCAGTTATTAAAATCCTACATTATAAACACAGATAAATTTTTCTTTGTTTTCAACAAATTTATTGATTGACAATGACAAGACTTGATGAAATATACTAAGGTGTATTTGTTAACATCAGTTTTCCTGAAAGTTGGGTATGGTTTTAAAGAAGATGCAGACTTTTGTATTCCTCAGGAACCTTTGCCATATCCCTGTCTAACAGTGTCTGTATGCTTGCTGTGTGCAAATATTTGCCAATGCAGAAGTAACCTATAAAGTGTAGTTTATCAACAATTATTTATTTAGTAACAATCTGTGCAAAGAATAAAATGAAAAGGGAGAGGCATTATGAATTATATGTGATAAATTCTCAAGTATTAATAAACTAATACTGTATTTTCTTTGGGAAAGAAGATCTAGTGATACAGTTACTAGTTTCATATAATCATATCTCACTTAGACCCAGGATAACATATCTATTATCTGTCTGTCTATTTCCTTCCTTCCTTCCTTCCTTCCTTCCTTCCTTCCTTCCTTCCTTCCTTCCTTCCTTCCTTCCTCCCTCCCTCCCCCCCTTCCTCCTTCCCCTCCCTCTCTCCTTTCTTCCTTCCTTTCTTCCCATTGTTCATCCATCTATCTACCCACTAAACAATTCATATATCAATCATCCTATGATGTAAACGAATATAACCTAATTAATTTGTTTTTCTTGAATGATTAATAAATTATCTCTGAAAATTATCCCCAAGAGGAAGTTTCTTAAATTTCCTATTCTAAAATAATATCACTCCCAACGTAATTTCATTTCATAAAAACAGCACCTCAAATAGACATATATATTCTCATTTTTTTAGTGTCATTTCTCTGACTTTATTGTTTCAATAGCTTAACAATGAAGCTTATGGTGACAGCTGAGACACTTAGCATTCTCTGAGCTGGGCTCCTCAGATTTAAGTTAACCCTGCACAGAGATTATAATTTATTTTATGCCACACAAATATTATCAAAAATATGCCTTGTGTATTTCATTCAACTCTGAGTGGAGAGTTTCTGAAGGGGCATACCTGATGGCAGTGAGGAGGAGGATGTGCCCAGAGATCTGGAAAGATCTATAGGATACCATGCTGAATGGGATGGGGAAGACTCCAGCTCTCATTCATGATTAAGTGATACTCTCTGAGACATACCTGTTAAAGGGCATGCAAATATCATGCACATGCCTTGGCATTAGAGACACCTGATAGCCTGTTCTCACTCAGATGCTCCGCAAAGTAACACATGGTGTATAGACCAAAGCCTTGCCACTAACCTAATGTTTGCTTGGCTTAGAGCATCCTTCCTGTCTGACAGTCAACACTCGTTTGTCTGACAATCTTTATTTTCCAAAGCCAAGTTCAGGAACCACCTCCTCTGTCAAGCCTGTCCTTAATCCTCTCCTCCCTAGCACAATGAATAACTCCCTACTCTTTACTACTTCTATTTGCATATAATTTAATTGTCACCCATAGCTGAAATAAGTATTTGTTTTCTGATAGAGAGTTTGAGCAAGAAGGAAGCAAATTATCCAATACAAGGAGAAAATATAAAGTTAGGTCCCTAACTACTTCTCTTATGTAGTAAAAGAGAAAAAAATTAAGGTAGTTTACATTTTACTGTTAGTATTTTGAAAACTATTACTCTAAATTGTATGATTTCTATTTGATACTAAAACTAAAATGTCTTCTTTCCAAAGTATGCCTAATTAGATCATGTGTGTATGTATGTATATACTCTATACATAGTCATTTTGTATCCATGGAAATACTAACATAATACTAACCTTACACACAATTTAGTTCACCTTAATTGGCTGCATTTAAGTTAGGCAATATCATGAAGAAGCAGAATTCTAAATTATAAACAAACACTAGGTAGAATAACTAGATTCTCCTGGGTTAATCTAGCAAAGGTTAATCTTCGAAGCAAAATAAAATATCCTAATGACAACGTGATAGGCAACAAATAGTGAAAAATAGCTTTGATATTTAGAAATAATCTAAGCATTTGTTCCCATTTACCACAATTTATTTAATGAACATCTACATACTTCATATAACTGTTAAAGTTTTAGATATGAATGAACATTTTTTCCCCAATGCGCTATGAAAGAATAAATAGTTCATAGATTATCTGTACCCTTATCCTCAATCCTTCAGTGATATTATAAGTAGTTTCTGTTGCCCTGGAAACATTTATAAAATAAATTATTTATCCTATCACTATATGATTGTGTTGCCTTGGTTACTTTCTGTTTTCTAGACAGTATGACATGGATTTAATTTTAGCAGCATACTTGCTTTCTCTAGAGATAATCCATAGAAAATGAGACTTAAGTAGATTGGGTACTTAACATTGTACTTTTATCTAATTATATGTAACATACTAAATAACTATTAAGGATACAATATCAACATTTTTACAAAGGAACTGGTGAATTCTGATTTTAATGCAATGATGAACAAAATCTAAGTACTACTTAAGGACACATTGGAGGTCATATATGTTTGGTCCTATTTCTCTTTGCATCTGTGTTATTCTTGTGTTTAGAATGATATAACTACAGTTCTAAAACAGTGACACAATACTCCTTGAGTGATTTTTTTTAAAGGTTCATAGGGAAACAACATAAAACTATATGCCAGAGATAAATCAAATGCATATGGGCTTCAAGAGATTCCAGATTTGCCACCTATTCTAGCCACTTTCTGTTTAGGAGGCAAGAATCTTACAGATTAGGGAATGTCTTGTCCAGAAGCTTTCAGAAAATCTACTTTAAAGAGGAAAGAGGAACATTATCCCAAAAATATTCCTATACATACAAAGTAACTTTATGTATAGAGGCTTTAAATAATAACATTTTCATAGTGCAGAAAAAACATTTTTTTCCATTTGTCTATTACATCTATTAGTCTATTGGATTCATAGAATAGATTAACCTATCACTCTATTGGAAATCACCAGTATCTCACACACATCACTGACAAATGTTAGCCTTTTTGTTTTATATTAAAAAAAAACATAAATTGCAGACAACAGCATTTGGGACCATCAAACTAATAAAAAGTGTGTAGGAAAGTGTGCCATATTTGACTAATGAAAGCTAAACTTTAATAGACTAAAATTTACCTCTCCAACCAACTCTTTTATTCCCTAACACCAGCATTCCATTTAATGTAGACTATTTGCTTCTCTGTCCACTGAAATAACTTTACACTCCCATACATTTTGTGTGCTATTTGAACCTAAAATGCCCTATTTCTTTTTTCTTTAACCCCATAAACACCATCCATCCTTTAGTTTAACTCATGTTATGTCTTTGCTCTTCCCTGCCCTAAATGTTCATAGGTACCTCATCATTTTCAATGTTTCAAAAAATGTTTTTGAGAAGTCTGTGGACAACAACAAAACAAAATTTATCCCTGAAATTAGATCATGTTCTTTGAAGACAGATTATCTCTTGCTTCTCCTCTCTCATTTCTAACAATAGCAAGGATATTCTGTACATATATGATTCTCAAGACTATTTTGTTTATTATTTGTTGATTTATTTTCGCTGCACTCTAGGTTCTCAACTGCCTAAAGTGAAGAGTCAATGAAGTCATCGAAAGATTTAATAAAGTGAACATTTCAACAAAGTATTCCTCAAATTTCACCAAAATGAGGGCCATGTAAAAATTAGAAGCTTAAAAAAAAATGCAAATTATTGATCTATATCTTCCTAATACTTAACAATTTCTTAATAAGCAGTTAATAAATGATTATTTTTAATCAGTGTAACAGTTAGTCATGAAATAACTAATAATGTCAATTTGGTTAAGATTATGCTATTATACACTCCAATAGTTTTGATGGTTTAGTAACTGATCTGTCAACTAACTATGCAACAATTTGATAGAATATTTAATTTTCATACATGATCTTCAGAACTCCAGTGGATTATAATGTTTTAGTTTCCTAAGAATATATGTGACAGGCATAGTAAGTTATTTAAAATTGTGTTAGTGGAAGAAGATGATTTCACATTTAAATTATGTTAAATCTTCAAAAATAGATATATCTGATGGTATTTTAAATTGTTCTAGAATTTAGGGAAAAGGAAAGTTTCCAAAATATTGCTATTAAGTGCTATCATTCTGACACTAAAACCTAATAAAAATAGAACATTTTTAATTTCATGTAAAAAGGCTGATAGTAAAATAATAAGTAAGATTTTTTTTTTAAGACCTTCAGTTGTCAGTACACTGAGGTTTCTTTTTTTTTTTTTATTTTATACATACAAGCTGGGGTACAGGCCAGAGGCATGGGGCAGCGAGAGGGTTCACCAGAGACAGAGTGGGTAGCAGAACAGGCAGATCAGAAATACACTGCTGAGGGGAGCAGCGGGCGAGGCAGGAGAGGTCTGCCACACCATGTGGGACTCTCCCCGGCCAGGCGTCGAACTCGCGTCGCCGCTGCCGACAGCTCCACAGTGCAGCACTTAACCGCTGCGCCACCGGGGAGGCCCAATAAGTAAGATTTTAACAGGTATAATGGAGAAGCATGTTTTCAGGAAGATTATATCATCACCAAAAGAAGTTCATTTTAGAATGGGTCCACCTTAAGAAATATTTTGACAACATAAACTAAAATATAAATAACTTAAACATATGAATAAAATGAAATTGACAAAATAAATTTTAAAACTAAGTATTCTCTTAAGAAATTTTCTTAAGAACTTTGATTATATTTAACTAAACAAACTAAACAAACAAACACTTCAAAGTGACGTCATTATGATAAGGGATAATCAGAGACCTATATTGTAAAGTAATTGGTCAGGGAAATATATTATAAAATGTGTAGTATTTGTCATGAGATAGAAAATGAGGTTATTTCCATAGCTTGGAAAACCTGATAATCAATGAAATAATCTATTGTAAATAATGAGGGCCTTCAGAAAAGAGTCGGTTATAAAATTATTTCCCACATGGGATTGATGAATAGGACCATGAAGACTAAACTGGATGTTTCCCAAAGCTAGGATACTCTGAATAGCTAATGGGAACATAGGGAGGAGACAAAAAGAGTATGCTAGATTAAAAGAAATCTAAAGGACACAACAACCAGATATAATATGTGGTAATTCATTTTCTTATTTAGATAGCCCAGGTATAAAAGACTATTTTTTCAGGCAGTTGAGAACATTTGATTAGAAAAGATTTGAAAAAAAAATCTATTGATAAGGGAAACTGGAGATAATCAACTAAAAATAGTTTAAATATAGCATGTACTTTGTGGTCTCATTTTAGTGAAGAATAACATATGCAAACACACATACATGTGATATCTATTATATTTAAAAGTGTGTATATAAATGTAGGTATATATAATTATGGGTATAGATACAGATCTGGAAATATTTAATATTAGAAGTTAGACTAATATTTGGGTAAGAGGAAAGTGGTGTTTTATATTCCTACTTTCATTCACATACACATTCTAAATTTCAACAACTTCTTTGAAAACTAAGGCTTTAAATTTAAATTCCTGGTATTAGTATACAAAAAAGATTATACCAAAATGACTAGTAAGAAGATATAAAAAGTCATAATAACAAAATTATTAAGATGCCAAATAAAACATTCATTAAATATACAGTCACATATAGGAAACATTTTAATACTCTATTAGTACTCAGCTGAAACATATGTTATAAAACGATGTTAGTTCATTAAAATTTTTTTCAAAAGAGAGACCCAAAAGACAAAAAGTGATCTTGATTAAACAGCATGCTAGTAAGCAAACAATGTACAAAGAAGAAATCAAAAGTGAAATAAAAAAATACTTTGAAACAAGTGAAAACAGAAATAACAAAGCTTATGGATACAGCAAAACCAATTCTAAGAGGGAAGTTTCTAGATATTAATGTCGACATTAAGGGAAAAAAAACTCCCATAAATAACTGCAAGAAACTAGAAAAAAGCAATTACGCCCAAAGTCAGTAAGAGGAAGAATAAGGAAGAAATAACAAAAATCAAAACAGAAATAGACTAAAAAGACAAAAGAAAAGATCAAGAACAAGTTTTTTAAAATTGCCATAGAATTTCATATCATTGGAGAAAATATAGATTATCTGTGTGGTAGAAGTTATTACTGTTGGCTACTCACATCCAATATAGAATGGATCATAATCTCATCCCAACATATAAAATAAACTGTAAAGGTAATAAAACCTTACAATAAAATACACTACAAGAATCATAGTAAAACATATGGTGATGCAATGATATATGTAAATTATATCTACATTTTTAAAAGCTACTAAACACACACACAAAACCAAAACCAAAAACAACAATTAACAATAAATCAACAAACAAAAACATACAGTATTTTAAGCTATATAGTAATAAGCTGTTTCACATGGAGTCCAGAGACTCTAAAGCAGGGGTTGGGAAAAAAGAACAGGCCCTCATCTATTTGTGAAAATCAGGTTTAATTGGAATTCAGACATGCCAAATCATTTACGCATTGTCTATGGCTGTTTATATACTTCAACCACAGAGTCGACTAGGTGTGACAGAGAGACCATATGGTTCATAAAACTGAAAATATTTGTTGTTTGACTCCTTGCAGAAACTGTTTGATGATATTTGCTCTAGCAAAAACAACAACAGCAAAAAATCTGTTAAATATAGATGCATAATACTAAATACTAAAATTCTGTGTGATTAAAACTGCACAAATCTAAAATAAACTGAGAAAATATCTTGATTATAACAATGGTAATTTACTAATTGCAATAAGATCACAAAAAAATAGGAAAGGTCAATAACTCCCAAAATAAATAAGCATCGTTACAAAATTTGGGATTCAGTGAAGAAAAATAAAAATAATAAACATGAAAAACAGTTCAACTCCATTAGAACTTGGTGAAATAAAAGATCAATACGATCCCATTCACTGTTTATCACATTAACTAAATATTTGAAAGTTGAGATCACCAGTATTCATTGAAGCCCTGAAGAAATAAACACTCTCAAAGTATAACTTCTATAATAATGCATATCAAATTTTAAAACACACATATCTTTGGTACTAGCAATTTATCCTACAGCTACTGCTTACAAGAGCTCAATATTACAGTCTTCAGTTTATGAATAAGTACTACAAGCAACTTAAAAGACTATGAATAGGAAATTGGTTGTTAAGTACCTTTTGGTCTATTTACAAAATGGCATATTATGAAGTGATACAAAAATGGACATGGGCCAACATGTCACTCTTACTTAATGACATTCAGGATATTTTATTGTTGGATAAAACTGAAGCCAATTGTAATACAATATTTGCAGAGTGATCTTGTGTGCATATGTTAAAAGCAGACATTTATGCATGGCACATGTATATTTTACAGACATTAACTGAATGGTGGTATACAAATTTGTTTGAGTGAAGGGTCTAAAGAAGAAAGTCTTTCATGCTCTATGTACTTTTGAATTATGAATTTTGAATTTCATTTGAAGTTTTTTTCCTAAGATGACTTCAGATTCCTTTGAAAAATTATTGTAGAATTGTGAAATTACATTGTACAATAGCAAAGCCAGCACTGTTTTTTATAGTGGTTCTTGTGTCTAAGAGACTTTCTCTGGAGATGGTTTTGTTCATATTTATTTGACCCTAGCAATGTGTTTAAAGGAGATGACACTCAAAAGTAGATGTTCCCCCTAGGTTTATTCTCACTCATTGGAATTCTCTTCCCGTAGAAATGGTATATGGGTTACAGTTGGTGCTTTGTTTTTGCTGTTTAGTTTTAAAAGAAAAGTTTAAATGATTCAGTCTGTAGATATTTATCTACCAGTTTAACTCCTTAGAAAGCAAAAGTGTTTTGACTTTGGTACCTTGATAGTGAAACTATGAGGGTTATTATTTTTGTGTAACTTGGGTGCTGGAGTAAAAGGAAATGAAAACCTGGCTTTCTGAATAGCATTCTAAGGATGAAGATATGCCTTCTAAACTTGTTTATGTGCTTTTTACAGAAGATACACCTGCACATTTGAAGGACACAACTAATATTAAGCCTTAGGCCTTACCTTTTTGAGGGTAGTTGGACCACATCAAATGTTGTGGAATTTTCTTAAACAGCTTGTAGAGGGAAAGTTTTTATTTGCTTCTTAGCAGTAAACTTCAAGTTTATTAATCATAAAAGTCATAACTTAGCCATGGATAGCAACAAATCATCCAATGATTCAATAAGGGCATCTTGCATTTCTTAGAATGTTATAATCAGATAAACAACTTATAATTAAGTAAAAATGAAATCTGACCTTTCTCCTTGAGATGAAATAACACTAACTATATGAAGAAAAGATTTATGATCAACTGAGTCTAAATAAAATTTAAGGGAAAGGAACTATGCTTCCTTGGGAGACTATCATCTTTTCTCCTTGTCAGCACAAATTTAACCAAATATCCAATGTATCACAACACAGGAATTTCAATTATGCATTCATATGAGATTCCAATGTGACATGCTGTTATGCAGAGTAGATATTTGGTGCAATCCATCATCTATTAGAATGCTGTCAGTGTAATGTTGAGATTTCAGAGTATGGTACAGGACCCTGTACTGAGATGCAGCAATAAATAAGCAATTGCATTGACAAAGTCAGTATTTTTACTTCCTCGTAACAACAACAAAAAATGAATTGTAACTTAGTGTAACAGTGCTCTCTCCTCAGTGTCTGTCCAGGCAAATAACAATAAAGTATAAACAGAAATGCTCTCACTGCATTAAGTGGGATTTGACAACTTCCAGGGGACTCATGAAAGTCTGACAGTCTGACAACTGATAAAGAACTATTTTCTTGCACACACACCAGAATAATAATTATAAGCGAAACAAACTTTTATCCCCTCTTCTTTATTAGTAAAAAGCCTCTTGGAATCTTTTTCTAAGTTTACAGAAACAAGTACATTGCATGTAACTTAGAAAATTAAATCTCCAAAGAAGTGAATTTAAATGGCTAACTTCAGCTCTATTCTTACGTTTTCTGTTCCGTTATCTCTTTACTATTCTTTCCCTTCTTACCATTGCTTCATTTCTCTCTTGTGATAATTACCCCTGCAGCTGACCATCCATTCAGTGATGAAGAGTAGAGACACTGCCATCTACTTTAAGACTTTCTTAAAGAACTCTTTTCTCCTTACAAACCTGATTCAGATCTTTGAGTCAAGCCTGTGAGAGAACATGGAGGGCTTCTGGTTCAGTGTGATTTCACAGTAATGGGAAAACACATGCCTATACAATAGATGTTACATGTGAGATTTTCTTCACATGATGGAAGAGAAAATGTGAACGTTGCAAGCAAGTCAGAATTATGGACATCTTAGAGATATGTAGATTCTGACAGCTTGAATTTATTTGTCAAATAGGTTCCAGCCTCTCACATAGAGGTAACTGTAGTCATTGTTTTTAGTATTGGTCATTGAATGATTTAGTAAGTCAATGAAATAAGTACCAGTCTAGCAATTTGTCTTATTTATAGTCACAGAGGCTATCTCTACCAAACTCATTAGCAAAATAAGATAAATGGTAGGAAAGTGGTAGAAACAGGTGATACTTAGTCTCAATTTTCTTCCTCTACTAACACTCATCTTATATAATTGGGTTTTTCTAAAGCATGATGTGAAGTGTAGTCATGTAACTAAATAATAGGAAACAGTAATTTATTGTTTGCTATTTGGCAGGTACTGTTCTAAGTGCTTTAATACCTTATTTCATTTAATGAACAAAATGAATAATTACTTCTATTATGACATCTACATTACAGATGAAGAAGTTATAGCTCAGAACGTTTAAGGAAATGGCCCAAAGTCCTATAGCTGGACTCCTCTGCCAAAGAGTCTAATCATGAACTCATGCAATTAATCATCAAGTCATTTATTCATTATTTTTAAGAGCCAGGTATTTTGTTTCTCTGCCTCAGATTACTTACATATTTCTGTACTTTAGTGCCATGGAGTGATTAATTTAACCCCCACTTTGATGATGAAACTGGACCAGTTGGGTAAGATTATTTGTGGGATGTAGACAACCAATAAGACTGTTAGAGGGCAAAGATTGATGGCACAAAGTCTGTGTTTCCATGACATTGTTTAGAAAATTGTTCCATTTTAAAGACAACAAGTTACTGGGTGGCCCTCCACTCCTTTTTCCAGGAATCTTCCCCAGCCACAAACTTTACATTTTAAACCTAGTGACCTCAGCTCAACTATGATGCACCATCCAGTCATGGGAAGTGATAGGGTATCAGAGAACAGAGCCTCCCTGGTGATGCAGGGGTTAAGTCTCAGTGCTATTGCTGCTGAGGCCTGAGTTAGATCCCCAGCCAGGGAGCGAACCCACATATGGTACAGCAGACCTCTCCTGTATCACCCACTGCTTCCCTCAGCAGTGTATTTCTGTCAATCTGCCTATTCTGCTCCCCATTCTGTCTCTGGTGAACCTTCTCATCCCCCTGGACCTCTGGTCTCTACCCTAGTTCCTGTATGCATAAGTAAATAAAAATAAATCTTAAAAAAAAAAAGATATCAGAGAACAGTAGCTATAGCAAGGAAGATCCAAAGGGATGGATTCATACACACACACAAACACACACACATACTATTGCTAAAGAAAGACACGTGTAAAATAATTTATCCAGAAAAGGGGCTGAAGCTGTGTTGGGGTGGAGGAGGAAGTAATGAAAAAGTTTTGCTAATTCACTGAGTGAAAGTTAAGTTAAAGATGCTTGCAAACTTCTCCCCTTCTACTCACAGCTCTATATACTGCAGAATATTCTGCATATACTGCAGAATCTTACATTGACATCTGGCAAAATATTCAGATTTTTCCAGATGTGCATTCCTTTTGGCCACAATGAGATGGTGCTTAACCTCAGTACAAGGGATAAACTAGTATTAGTGTTCTATAGATGAACACATTATTTTTTTAGAAGGTAGCTCTTTCCTTCTAGAAAGTCTCCTCTTAAAACTTGGCGAGACTTCTTCTCTTTTCCTATGTTGGCTCAGTCTGTTCTATATGTTGGTTTGGCAGCACATATTGAGTTCTACCTTCTGACTTGGACAGAAAAGTATAGCCTGGATTTATTGCACATTGGTATGATTTATAAAACATAGACCAGATGAACTCAGAAAGCCCGCTAGGTGTGTAAATAATAGTAAATAGAGGGATTTGCAAAATAGATTCTAAAGTTCTGCTATAGTAAGCTACATATATTTTATTCTTAAAATAAAAAAACAAACTGTCAAAACATAGGTGCAACACGGAATGTTCATTTTTTTTAATGGATAAAACTCAAATATGAAAACCAGGTGCTGTGACCCTCTGGGTCCAGAAAATGGATGCCTCTGTATTTAGCTCTGGTCTTTAATATGTGCTACTTTATTTGCATTTAATTTTTCAAAGGGGGAAACTGTAGCAATGCTTCTTCCTTGTACATCTAAAATATTAAATAATATGAATGATCATCAAAATGTACACCATGCCATCAATGAAAATTTATTTCCACATAGGTGCTCTCGTTTGATCTTTCCTAAAGTCTTGTTAAGTATAGTGTTCAAAAAGGAAACAGGGGCCTCCCTGGTGGTGAGGTGGTTAAGCGCTGCACTTTGGCGCTGTCGGCAGCAGCTACCCGAGTTCGATGCCCGGCTGGGGAGATTCCCACATGTTGCGGCAGACCTCTTCTGCCTCACCCACTGTTACCCTCAGCAGTGTATTTCAGTTGATCTGCCTATTCTGCTCCCTACTCTGTCTCTGATGAACCCTCTCGCCATCCCACGCCTCTGACCTATACTCCAGCTTGTATTCATAAATAAATAAAACCTTTTAAAAAAGGAAATGAAGGCACTGAAGTGAGCAGAACCAGGGAAGTGTGCCAGAGACGTGGTGACACAACTTTCAGCCAGGGCTTTGTACCCTTCCTCTCCTCCTTAGGAGTGTATTGCTGCTGAAATCTCTATATCTTATATTTCCATAGGTTAGAAAACCTGGAAGACCTAGACTAAGATAAATAGAATCCTTAGCCTTCAGTTTAGATTCTAATGGAACATGTAATAACTTTTACTTTGGACCTATGCAACATTATGCCAAAAGTCCCAAGTAGAAAATAGAGTTTGAATAGTTTGGGGAAAAGTCTTCTAAACACAAGAATAGCTCTAGTTCATTAACATAAAAAACTAACCACTTTGCCATGTACCTATAGATAACCAACTATTAATAAACAACGCCTTATATCTGCCAAATATATTGCTTTGAGTCAACTGAGCTATGATTTTCTAAATTATCACAAACCACACCAAAATGAATCTGAAGAAAACAAAGCAAATCACAAGAAGGAAAACAGAAAGACTTTCCTTTTACAATAGATTGAATTGTCCAGCGTTCTGAGTTCCTGCATGATGCAGAAATTCCGCATTCATAACAGATGGTAAATATCAACTTGGGAATTTGCCTGTTATTTCTTCCACTAAAGTTTATTTCTCTCTCTCTCTCTTGCTCTCTCTCTTGTTCTCTCACTCTCTTGTTCTCTCTCTCTCCTTTCTCTCTTCTCTTGCTCTATCTCTAGTTTTAGCTCCACCCTTCGCTAATGTACATGCTTTTGTAGAATTTCAGGAGCAGCTTGTTATCTGGAAAGTATGGCTGCCTGAAAGAGGTACGGAATATAACAAAACTATACCCCAAAGCTTCTATGCATCACAAAAGCTTGCACTTGGATAACAGAAATACGTAGCCTCAGGTGACTGAGAACACTTACTGTTGGTTGCATAACGTATGGCGGATGAGGCATCCATGAAGTGCTCTGGACCTATGCATCAAACAGCATTTATTAGCACAAAGCAATCACAGAGAGAACTTGGTTCTTGCGTGCAGTGGAGTCACACTAGGTCATAAGAAAGTGGAGTCCATCTGACTTTACAGCTAACTAGTGCTCAAAATTAAAGATAGAAAGGGAATTCTTGGACTTGATTAATTTGCTCCCTGAAACAGGGTAAAATGCAAAGCAACTTTCTACTCCACCGGAGCTGGCTGGAGTGTCCACATGGATGGTGCTGAGCCTTGGAGCATATTTTGAGGCTGATGTTGGCAGCTAACATCTCAGGAGGCCTCAGAAACCTCCTATTTCGAGACTGACTCCCACGGATACCCTGGCAAGTAATGAAGGAGTCAAGTTGACTGCTAAGACTTCCGCTTTTCTGTCTTTGGTTCTCAAGTGATCCCATCTTGGAAATCAGTGCAAGTGGTAAAAGCTCGAGTTAGAATTAAAGAGATCAAAAAGAAATT
This sequence comes from Scalopus aquaticus, assembly GCA_004024925.1. NCBI lineage: Eukaryota > Metazoa > Chordata > Mammalia > Eulipotyphla > Talpidae > Scalopus > Scalopus aquaticus. The sequence continues at coordinate 16,432 of PVIJ01003463.1, forward strand.
TTGGAGAATGCTTGGATTAAACCGAAGTTAGGCAAGTTTGTAACTTTTTTCTCTCATGGTAATTGGTATGGCAAATAAAAATGAATAATTGAGCCAGCCAAGAGTTATAAAATGTGCCTTGTGTCAGCCCAGTGGGAAAGTCAGCTCATAAGAGCAGACTGTCGCATAGAGAACCTTGAAGATTTTTTCAGTATATCCTCTCCCATGAAATTGCCGATGCACATTAGATTAAAAAAACAAAAGTTGTGAAAGGAGAGACAACAACATAGGAAATTGTTCTAATGTTTTTTTGAGAAGAGGGAATTGGAATTAAATTATACTTATGAGCCCTCCCAAGTGAAATCACTTTTCTGTGGAATTTTACTCATGTCACCAAAGTGCACTACACCGGGGCTTAATGGGTGGTCTTGGCTGAAACATAGATGGAGATTAGAAAAAAAAGCGCAAAAAATTCCCCAAACATATATTATAACCAGGCAGGTCTGCAGGAAGAACAAAAACTGAACAGCACCTGCACATAGCCCTCATGGGTCCCCAGGAAAGGTAATTAAGAGATCAGCCATTCTGAGACCCTCTAATGCAATCCATCCCAAAGCCTATTCCACTTGCACACCAATATATATCAAGAATCTCAGTGCAGAATAAGAATGAAAATGGTTTGCTTCAGGGGGAGTCAATTAAAAAATGCAGATTGTCTCAAGTTTGATGCTCTGACAGCTAGGACATCCTGAAATGAACTATGTAGTGGCTGATAAGGTGAAACTTCACTGAAGGAGTAGCCATCAGCAACATTACAGTTGTGTCCATTGTAGAACACCCACCCTACTCTCCAAAAAATACAGAGGAACGCACACGCACACTTGCACTCTCTCACTCTCACTTTCTCTCTTCAAATTTTAAAATAATGATACTAGCCACTCTAAGCAGCTAGGAGCATTTTCTAACTAGAATTAGAAGATTTGTCAGAAGAACAATGCAAGGTAAAGAGAAGCAGGGTTAGTAATACCATATATTTGATAACTCAAAGCCATAAAAGATGGAGTACTTTTTGAGGGAGAAGTATAATGATCTCAATCCACCTGTGTACTTGTAATTAACTGGCAACAATCTCCGGTTTAGGATACACATGGAGTCTCAGGTTTTTTTGAGTTTTAATACATGGGACTCTGAGGTCTCTTTCGGCCCCTTTGGAATTGAGGATGAAGTAAGAGCAGGAAGGAGGAACGCCTTTTTACCACTTCGATATCTTCTCCGTTTCATGGGAGAAATGAATTAACATCTATCCATGTAGCTTTCCATGGATACACAGGACAACAGTGACAAAATGACATGACAATGATATAATATCCTGGAGTGAGTGAGGGAATGCTACAAACATGTTTTTGGGGAAAAGGCACAATAGGGAATGTGACAACCAAAATAACAGACAACAAATAAAATCATTTCTTGGTGGTAAGAAAGCTGGACTAATGTTGGCTGGAAAGTTGCATAATCATGAAAACTCAGCAGGAAGAATGAAAAGCATGGTGAATTTTATTATTCAGTGCAATAGATGGAAACACATCCTTGCAAGTGTAGGCTAATTGATCACTTGAGTATTATGGATTAAGATGTGACTGAAATTAAGAGGACAACTTAAAAAACTTCATCTGTGTCCCTTTTGCTTTTATAGAATCTATTACTGGCAAGAAAGTGCTCTCCTGAGGTTCAGGTAAATCGGACATACCTGGTATGTGGAGACAGGGGAAGCAGCAATGAATGGCGTGATAGATGTCTGTGGAATCATGCGGTTGGTTGCAATACTGTACGGTGAAGAATAAAATCTGCAAACAGAAAACAAAAAAGAAGATTCATGAAGCTGTTGGATGCCTGACCGCTAATCAAATGCTCCCAGGCATCTCTGGGAAACACAGAGTTCCCCCTTCCTGTTTTTCCACCAACTGCTAACAGGAACATCCAGGAGATTTATAGCATTTGATTCCACTAAGAGAAATAAATCGTTCTGAACAAAATGACAGCTTTGAGTCATCTTATAAAATTGGCTGTACAAAATTTCTTTTATGCCAGGTGAGTGTGATAGCATGTTTAACCAACAGGGGGAGAAAAGCTATGGGTCTTGTATTTTTAAGTCTCTTTGCAGGAAAGGCAACATGATTGCACTAAGCTTTATAAAGGTGACTGCACACATAAAAACAGCATCTATTTCTTCATTCAGGAACTAGGGTCAGTTTCTAGAGAGTTGTATGTAATTTGTAATAGACATGGGTCCATGCCCTTTTGTGAAAAAAACTAAGCTAAATATTTCCTCTATGAAGAGAGAAGAAATTGGACAATTTGTGCATAGCTGGAAATAAGAGTATTTTCTGCATTCAATCAAGGCATTGGTGGAAATTCAGGACCTATTTGATGGATTCCTGTAGACTCTAAAAACACTGAATTTTCCAGTCCTCCATGCCCTTTCATTAAACAATTATAGAATGATACTGGCAAGCCCGGGCAAGACCAGAGTTTCATGATTCAGAAGACCAAAGATCCTTCTGAAATCTACTAGTTTCTAGGCACTGAATCAGTGATATACCCATCCCTACTCAGACGATAGCTTATAGTCTACCAGTTGCCTGATAGTCAAATTATTCAGTAAAATTTTCAATCAGGTTTCTTCCTTCATAGCTTAATGGTAAGTAAAAAGCAAGACTGGCCAATCACAGAACCAACAAAACGAGGTGGCCTGCAGTGGACTATGTCGCTGACCTAAGGATAGGCTGGGAAAACCATATCAGGGGTAATGGAGTCATTATTTCACATTTACCAAAAGTCAATCTTTCACTTTTAGTAGTACTCTTAGCAAAAGTCAATTCCAAATTTTAACTAAAAAAAAAAAAAAAAACCAAACAGTATCTGGGTTGTTTCCATATCTTAGCTATTGTAAACAATGCTGCAATAAACATAGGGGTGTATGTATCCTTTTGGATTAATGTTTTTGTGTTCTTTGGGTAGATTCCCATAAGTGGTATTACTGGGTCATATGGAAGCTCTGTTTTCAGCAGTTTGTGGAACCGCCATAAACTTTCCATAGTGGTTGGACCAGTTTGCATTCCCACCAGCAGTGTAGGACACTTATAGCAGGAATATAGCGGAATCAAATGAGAGAGTGACATTTAGTGAGGGAGGGGGAGGATAAAGGCTCAAAATAGGGGAGAAAAGAGCACAAGGGACTATGGTGACGGTTCACGGGTGAATCAGTGATGGGTAACCAATGGGGAATACACAATGTAAAAGACATAAATAATAATAATAATGATTATGATGATGATGAGAGAAAGATTAAAGGCAAAAAAAAAACCAGTATGACTGAGGTTATAATTTTAACTTATTTAAAAATTAATATGACTGGGATTGTAGTTTTGGGGACAAAAATCTTCATTATCTCTTATATGTCACTGATATTTTAAATAGAGAAGCTCATGCCTCATCTTCTTAAAGACGCATTCCATAAGATTTCCATTGTACAGAGGTTGAATTTCAAGTTCTTCAGGATTAGAAGAGTAAATTCTTTAAACTTAGTTTCTACAAAAGTCTTCAAGATAGAATCAGGGAATTATAGTCTCTAATTCATTTAGCTCTCATGTTATAAGTTCATGTTCTATTGGTCAAAAAATGTTAGTGAAAAAATTACTCTATTACATATCACATCATTATTTTGCAGATCTCTAAAGTGATAGTTGTATAGTTTTTTTTTTTTTAAAAATCATTGATTACACACCTAGTAACATGGCAACATTTTTTTAAATGAAAATATTAGTGCTGGCAATGGTTAAGAGAAAATAGAACTCTCCTCATTCACTGTTGGTGAAAATGCAGAATGGTACTACTACCAGCTACTTTGGAAAGTAACTTGGCAGTTTCTTATAAAGTTGAACACACATACACAAGGTAATCCAACAGCCTCTCTGATAATAAATGGAGATAAATTTGTTTGCATAAAGCTTTAATATATTGTTTATAGTAACTTTAATGATATTTGCCTCAAACTGGAAACAAGGCAAATACTCTTCAACTAAATTGATAAACCAACTGAGGTATGCCCATACAATGGCAAACCACTTAACAATAAAAAGGGGAGAACCCATATATTTAACATGATAAATTTTAAGAGAATTTTGTTAAATGAAAGAAGTCAGACTCAAAAGACTACATACTTTATAATTCCATTCATATTATAATGTGGAAAAGGCAAAACTATAAACAGAAAATAGAACAGTGCATGTCAAAGGTTTGGTGTTGGGCTAAGGCGGTGACTGCAAAGGGACATAAGGGAATTTGGGGAAGTGATGGAACTGGTTTCTGTTTTGATCTTGCCCTGGTTCCCTGACTGTGCTTGTCAAACTCAGACCTATCCTCTACAGTGAATAGAGTAAATATATACTTTATGTAAATTGTACGTAATAAACCTGAGTTTTGGAAAATAAGTTACTATGTAAGAAAAAAAAAATCTACCTTTCAACTTTAAGAGTGTTATTTAGATGTATGCATATAAAAGATGGCAAGACTCCAAAAAATTCCTTAGAGTTTCTCTACTTAAGCACTTAAATGGTATATTATTTGTACATTAGTAACTTAAAACCCTCCAATGGCTTTCCACTGCAATGAGAGCAAAATTTGAATTCATGGTATTGGTGAACACAGGCAGGATTCTGCCTAACTCTCTAATAGTCTTTCTGACTTTCTTCCTCTAGCCAACGGGGGTCCAGAGACACCGGCCCTCTTCTTTCAATGATCCTGTTGTTTTCACTCTCATACTGGACCACTGAATTTATAATTTTCTCTATTTGGTATGCTCATTCCCCTACTGTCCATCAGGCTACCTATTTTGTATTGGTCTCACTCAGCTTTTACAGAGCATAAATATAACAGCCACCGCCATCTCTGGCACCAATTGTTCTATATTCTCTTGCTCTAACTTATTATTTTTTCATTATTATTATCATTACTATTTGAAGTAGTAATTTAAAAAAATTCTTGATAAAGTGTATGTTTTATATTGAATTTTGAATCTCTCCAAAATCCATCTGTTCAAGTACTAACTCCTAGTATTTATGTATTTGGAGATAAAGCATCTAAAGGAGAAATTTAGGTTCACTGAGGTCATAAGAGTAGAGTCCTGATCTGATGGGATTAGTGTCCCTATAGGGAGGGACTAGATTGCTCCCAAGTCCCATCTGCACTCACACACTAAGCAAAAGCCAGGCGAGCACTTGGGGGAAGAGGCAGCCATCTGCAAGCCCAGGGGAAAATCTTCATCAGAAAATAAACTGTCCAGACCTTAATCTTGGACTTCTGGCCTCCGGGACTATGAGAAAAATATGTTTTTGTTGCTTAAGGTCAACTAATCAATGATATTTTGAAATGACAGCTGAGCTGGCTTATATAATGCATTTATGGAATATTTCCCCTTCTAGAATGTTAGTTTCAAGAAAGTTGAAGACACATGGGCTTGTTGCTTAGAAGGATGGCTGGGAGATGGTAGATACTTAAGTATAGGTAGAATGAGTGAATAAAGGAGTAAGTGAAGATTGAGTACAGAGTAGCAGCTTAGGAAGTGATTACAGAGCAGGATGGTCAATGCCAAGGGAACAGTAGCAAAGAAGATGGCCCCGAGTCTGCAGGAGCTGAAAAGTGGGAGCTCAGAGAAGGTAGTCAACACTGCATTATCTGCACATGCGCAGTGGATGCTTAAATACCTGCTTTCTGAGCAGGCAAGGATGTCAGTCACTTGGGGAACAGTCCTTTCCTATAAAAACCAAGGTTTGTATTTTAAAATTCCCCATCGGTCTTATCTTTTACAGAGTTATTTTATGAAACAGTGAACAGGAAGACTTATTGGGGGCTGATGATGACACAACAGGCACCCATGACCATTCCATAAACAGTCCTCTTCCACCAAGCAGTGGTTAACTCTGTCAGAAACCCAGGATCAGCTCTTATGCCAACAGAGGGAATCCACGTCACATTTTAGTATGGCTGGTTTATCCTGTAAAATGCTCCAATTGGAGTATTAAAAATGAAAGCAATAAGGATTGGATTGACAGGCAGAGTTTACAGGGGATTCTATGGGGAAAAGAGAGAGCAGAAATACAAAGAATCCAGCCAAGTAAACTGATATCAACAAAGGGAACCCTTGGGGGAAATTTTAATGCATTTTTGTTCTATCTGCTCTAATCCTATCCATCAAACAAGAATGATATTTCACACTTTCCAGCAAGTTCCAACACTGCCACTCATGTCACAGAGTCATTTAGAACAGAAAATGTACTGGGAAGAACGGACTCAGCACAGCATCTTGATCCCCTAATTCAGGTATTCTGAAATAAGCTCTTCCCAAGTCCAAACATAAACCGGATGAATTTACAGGAAACCCTTGCTTAAACCGTGACGAGAGGCTGCTATTGCATCTGAGGCTTAGATGTACCATATCTAAAAAAATACACAGGCCAGACTACAGAGAAATCTGCAGCAAGAGTTCCTCCACCTCTTTGCTTTTTTGAGTCCCTGCCATGTGTTTGTCATAGTTTCAAGACACTTTGACAAGGCCAGTACATTGCAAAAGGATAAAAAGAAATGTATTAGGAAACAAAAAAAGAGAAAATCGACAGAACATTTTTGCCCTGGTAACAAAGCTAAGGTAACTCTAAACATGTGTTTTTATGCTTTTGTGTCTGGTAATATATGCATTATGCCTTGCAAATGCTATTATAGAATGAATATCTTTAACAAAATGTTTTCCTGGGAATAGTTTACCCTTAAGATATGTTTCTTTGCCAGGATTCATATGGCATTATGTATATGACAAGCAGCTCCTTTATGCTTTGCCCAGCAGTTCTAAACTAGAAGTGGGTTGTTCCCCAGGGGACATTTGCTGGACCTAGAGACATTTTGGTTGTCACACGGGTGGGAGGGCTGCTACTGGAACCTAGTGGGTAGGGGTTTAGGATGTTGCTAAAACAGGACAGTTCTTACACGGAACCTCATCTGGCCCTAAAGGTCGATAGTGAGGAGGTTGAGAAACATTGCGTTAGGAATATGAACGAGAATCTTCTGGAAAGATTTCACATGAGCAAAATACCAAATGCTAAAGTAGCTAAGAGAAATTAACTAATTATGATCTAGTCAAAGCACTCTAAGCAGGCTTTGGCCAAAGTTAATATATTTTTTTAATATATATTTTTATTGTTATTTATGTCTTTTACATTTTGTATTCCCCTTGGGTAGCCCACCACCAATTCACCCGTGATCCATCTCCATGGTCCCTTGTGTTCTTTTCTATTCCATTTTGTGCGCTTTTCAGGAATGGAGAGTTACTTGATTCTCTGGCATTGAAACCAAGTGGCCTTTAGAAGTCCCAAAACTGCAAGTCTAGGTCACCAATAGGATGTTATTTTGCCTGCAGAAAAGTCATCTTCAGGGGATTTGGCAGTCAGTAGCAATATGGTAAAATCTTATTTCCCTGACAATAAAAATAACATGAATATATCAATAACCCCAGGGTAGAATGTGTTTCACTGTAGAAAACCACACAAAATCCTATTTGCACATTGAAATAAACAGTGCTGGCTTGTCTTTCATGTCCACAGGCAATATTGTCAGAGTCGGAACCAGGAATACTGTCCTCAGGGTAACACTGTAGCGCAAGATTCATAAGTTATTGGTCATTTTTATTGTAATACCAAGGTATCTTTCACATTGGATTCTTTTCCTGGTATAATAAGATAAGGTTTCTGTATCACTTAATATCAAATGCCCATATAAAACAGCTGGCAAGCCAATGCTATAGAAAACATGCCTTTTCACATCTCTCCCAAGAATACATTTTATTCAAATAAACAAATCTGAGAGGCTGTTACACAGCAGCCCTTTGTGAAAAGGGCACAGGAAAGATGAGATTTTGAATACGGGAAGGGGTTATTTTCCACCGCCCATACTCATATTTGAAAGTGATGGAATTTCATATTGGACTACTAGAAAAGCAATAGAGCAACAGTAATAACAAATTATAGAGTTATGCCGAATAGCTCTCAGAGAACGGACATTTTTTACTCTCGTAAGCTAGCTTGTAGGATAAAGTATAAAGGTTTTTAGTGTTCCATTGTGACCCAGACACTTCTTCACTGTAACCCTCAAAGCCTTAGATACAAGTTCCATTGAATTTATTTTTTGAAGTGATAATGTAGTTAAATTTAAGCAGATGCCATTTTCCATTGCCTAAATGCAAATGGCACCGATTCACCATGGTCCACATTTGCAAGATGTTTGTTCTTCATTAGCTAAAAATAAAGCTAAGTTGGGAGTATTTATTTCAATTTCATATTGTGGTATTAAAGCAGATGGTATGGAATTCAGAACATTTAAGTTTTTACACAGTTTGAAAGACTAATTAGAACCCAGCCAGATATTGCTTATGGTCCTCAAAAAACCCACAGCTTATTACACAGTTACAGGTTATGAGGCTTATAAAGGATTTCTTTACTGACATGGGGCCTCTCCAAGAGGAAAAGCTGATGTCAGTGTTCCACAAAATTCTAATCCCACATTAGGCTGCAACTGCCTCTCCATGGTGGCCCTGTGACAATTTTATTTTTATTTTGGAAGACAGCATAAAATGTAAATAGTGAAAAACATCTCACCCTAATTGCCTAGTATTCTACTGCCCCTCCCCAGAGAGCCGCTGTCACCATTTCTGTGTACTCATTCCATTGTACACATAGAAATGTTAATTACATATAAATTCCATGGGTACTAGTGCTTCCATTACAATCCTATTTGCATAGTATCTCCTACTAGAATTGTGTCCATGCCCATCCTCACAATAGCATGTAAATTTTATTTTACAAATTATTTCAAAATAGTACAACAGATAGATAAAAGAAATAAATGTGTTTTGAACTGAAATCAATCAGCATTAAACAAAGTTTAACAAAGTCAAGTAGATTGGAATACATTCCAACTTTATCTTTGGATATCATTTGTTCTATGTAAAACAGGATTGGTTTCTTTCCTACAGCAATAAATATTTCTACCTCTGTTAGACTGAGTACCAAATTGAATACAACATTATACATAGGGAGTAGCAGGAATTGTTCTGGACAATCATATTCGACTTCATAATATGCTGAGAAAATTACCTAAATCAGCTTCTCCACCTCTACAAGGCACATGTTATATTCACTCAAGGGGCAGTATGTTGATGAAATACGTGTGGTTATTTTTATATCTTGCATGCACAGGCATGCTTTATTAGTTCGCTGTTATTCAAATGGTCCCATGTAAGGTAATAAAACTAAAGAAAGGCAAACCATTTAAAAAATCATCTATATCTATCAAATGAAGGAGATTAATTAGCTCTAATCTTCTATGTCTTTCAATTTAATCAGATAAAATTTCTATCTTCTTTTCATCAACAGCATAATCTGAGACTTCTAAAAGTCCACTATTAACCCAGGACATGAGAAGCTCATGGATAGTTTGGCTGCTCTGGACAAAGCTAGAGGTATTTAAGGAGAATCAGACTAAGGAATAGGAACAGAGTGGGTTGGTTCTGGGCATGGGGGTAGTTTCCCTAATGTCAACTTGCAAAGCCAAGCAGATGTCACCAACCACATTTCCTATTTCTAACTTGACATATACAATTTTGGCCTAAAGCAGTCTATAAGGAGTAATAAGACATGGAACTCGCCTTCACTGCGTTAATAGTCAAGCAGGGAAATAATATGAATATCAGTAGCTATGTGACAAAAAGACTGTCAAAGGCATCATGGGAACACCAAATACGGCAAATAATGGCAATATGTATATTCATAACCACACCATACCAAACAGGATTTTCCTAGCCTTTACAAAGTCTTATAAGAAGGTACTACTACTCAGTCTTATAAGAAGGTACTACAACCTCTTATAGAGAAATTCTTCATAAGGAATTTGTCTAAATCCAGAAAATGACAAAATTTGGATGTGCATCTGAAATGCACATTCTTAACCACTGCTTATACTGTTTCTTTTATAGCTAATTGTGTTTTCTTGACACAATTGTATGGTGTTCTTTATGAGCACAGTATTAAAAGGACAGGCTGGGGGTGGGGGTGGGGGTGGGGGTGGGGAACAGCACCATTCCTGAACTCCAGGCGGAGAGAATTCCACAAGCAGCAAGATGAAGGTACAAAGCAGCACAGATTGTTCTGAGGACCTCAGAAGGTCCAGCTCAGTTGCAGGAGTCAAATAATGGAGCAATTTTTGTGCCAGTCTTGGAAGTTTAAGGTTTGTTCTGTATTTACTAAAGTCCACCTTTAATCTGGCAGGTACATCTACTGTGATTACATTTTGCTGTTAAAAATACTACTCCAAAAGCAAAGTACAAATGATTTGGAAGAGAGTTATATTAGAGGCAAAGCAGAGTATAATGAAGGCAGAGAACAGTTCAACAAGAGTCAGGGGGAAGGACTGGGCTGAGTATCAAGTAGGTTTCAATGACTGATTTCTTTGTGAAGAGTGTTGGATAAGAGAGAATCCAGAGAAATGGATTTTGTGGCATAAATGTTTACAGTAATGTAGCATAAAGTTTAGAGTGAACTTTTTAAAGGGAAACAAATAAATTGGTGATGCTTTTCATTTGCATTTGTTTGGTTTGCAGTATGAAGAGTTGAGGAGGTCAATAACCTCCACCTGAAACACGCAAAGACACCCAGGAGTAACAAAGCAGTGAGAAATGCAGGTAATAGTCTTCTGCATCTAGTCATGAACTCGAAGGACAGACTAGGAAATCTTCTGTACCTAAAAAGCAAGATGAGTAGATGAGATAAAGCAGGAAGAAAACAGAGTGAAACAAGTCTAAACACTGAGAAAGATAAGCAAAAGAGAAAGAATCAGAAGTTAGTGATCAAACAGTAAGATTTAGGGACAAGGAGAATCCTCAAAGAATAAATTAAGGGATTCAAGGGATAAGAAGTATTTAACAAGGCATAAATGGTACAAAAATAAAATTTGGCAAAATTTCAAATAATATGAGGACTAAAAATCTGTCAGTTACAACTGGCAAATTTGGAGATCAGTGGGGCATCGACAAGGGAAATTCCAATGACGTCTGAGAAGAGAATTCATGTTTGAATAGGCTTAATTAGGTGAGAATGCAGAAAAATAGAAGATTGTATAAGATTGAAGTCATTTACCTGTGAAGAGAAGGCTAAAACAGATCACTAGAGGTGATCCCACTGGCAAGTAAAGATTATATTGCTCTGCCTTGACCTCAATGGGTCAAGAGCTTATAGCTAATATTCAGAGTACAGGAAGGTTTTTAATAAAGGCATTTAATGACTGTATAAAATTCTTTGTCAAGTGAGAATAGATGAACTAAAAATATGGGTCTCCTCAGCAACTCAACTAAAATTTCCTTTCTGAGGGAAAATGGTGTTGCAAACATTTAAATAGGCAGTGGAAGATGGTGAACATTTTTGTTCACTGCTGAACATTTTTGTTCAAAGCTGTTCAATAGATACAATGTTATACTGTTAATATAAATTACAGATAAAAACACATCACAGAGTGGTGATATAAGGTGTACAGATGTACCTGCAGTCAACCTCCAATAGTATAGAGGTGGTGACCAGAAATGTGAGGTGAAGACCTGCAGGAAAAGGGAGAAATGGACAAATGGTCACTGCGCCCCAGACAGTCCTTACTACCTCTAATATGGCAGCACCAAAAGCAAGCTCAGATCAAGAACTGCTCAGATTAAGAACTGCTCGGATTAAGAATTGCTCAGATTAAGAACTGCAATACCATTTTTTTTCTATTGGTTTGTAATTAATTAGGAAGAATGCTGTGAAAGCTATTATTTAGTGGATATTAGGATTTTAAATTGTGCATTAGAGAGATACTGACTAAAGCAATGCATAAGAAGGTGTCATTTTTACTGCAGTCCAGGCCTAGATCTCAGTCCTTGACAGTGAGCCTTGGGCAAGAAGGAACTTATTACAAGCAGGTAATATTATAGACAGGTATATATACATGCACACATACATACACAGTCACATTGGATGTTCACTGAATGTATGTACACATACATACACATACATGTATGCAAAGTATTAGCACTTGTTGACTTTATTTAGTGGGGATATAGTCATTAATTCAATTAGTCTTTCTACTTTCCTGTATATGTATAAATTTCTAATTGTAATTGTATGAAATTTTATATATTTTTGATTCTGAAACTATGTACCACTAAATTATAAAGTTCTTGGTTCAAGGTATGTGTTTAGTAAATATAATATCCTTTTGTTATAACATCTATTTTCTGTCACTGTAATTAGAATAGAATGCTTTATTTTATACCTTTTGAGTCAATAATTTTAGTCTCCAAACTATGCAATAGGAAGGATTGTAGATCATTTTTTTTTTCAGGCTTTTGTTTCTTTCTTCCCACCAAGTTTAAAGTGTTTTGTTGGAAAAAAAAAAAGGTACATATTTATTAGGTAAATGGAAGGTTATCCTTAGCTTTCAAACTTAGAAGGAAGTTTTAATCAACCAGAAACAAAGCATTAGACTGCTACCCTCTCATACCTTCCATGTTTACCCTTTTTAGGAAGGGAAGATCATGTGCTTCTTGAGGGCCAAAGCTTGTCTCATACATTTATTTTTAAAATTTATGTAACATAGCACTGGGTTTGGCAGTAACACTGGATGTTTACTGAATGACTGAATAAACAACACCCTGAATGGATAACTATAAAAATAAGACATAATTATTTAAATAATTTCAATATCCCTCAAGTTTTGATAAAAGGCAGCTGACCAAATATAAAATGAGTTTAACTTCTTCTATCATCTACATTGATCTGAAGTGAGGTCTTCATTCTGATTGATTTTTTTCATGATACCAAAAGATAACTGAAAGCCATGGAAAAATCCAAGATAAAAGGCTGAAAAAGAAATAATCAACCAGCCAAAGAATAATTATTGCCAACTGCAGGAAAGCCAAAGCAAAGAAAAATGCTGTAAAGTGAGAAGAAAATTTCAACCAAAGATACTCAGAATTACAGTATTTTAGGGAGGCCAGATTATGTAAGTCTTATTTTTCAGAGACGGATTTTAAGGTTCTAAGCAAGAGACAATAAATTTCAGATGGCAGTTAGAAGGAATGACGAAGACACAGTAATCATGTTACTAATTTAAATCCTGTCCATTGTCCTTCTCCTGGTACCTGGGAGGATAGAGTAAAGCATTCTTCCATGGAAATGAACCTGGAAACCCACGAAAATAGAAAACTAAACTCAACTCGAGAGGTGTGATTAGCAGAAGGCAACATTCTTCCCTAGAGACACACAGGTTCCTCTACTAAACTAGCCTGATCTATTAATAGATCCATATTACATGTCATTCCTTACTCTTTCTCAGATGAAAGAATGAGAGAGAGAGAGAGAGAGGGGCTTAACAATGACAAGGGCAGAGGCATAGTGAAAATGGGTACATAAGGAGATCTTTTGAGGTCACACACACTCATGGGAAGAAAAAAGAACAGTGGTGAGAAATATTTGGTTTCAAGAGTTTGCTTATAGTCTTAAAGCAAGGATAGAGATTTGAATTTTTGAGGGTAGTAATTTCAGAGCTCAAAGGATATCTTAGCAAATAGAGAAAAACATGGTCTACTTACCCATTCTGTATGGCAGCTGTGGGGTCATAGGTCAGAGCCATGCCAGCCTGTATAAGGGGGAGAGGGGAGAAAACAATCTTAACAATTTTATTGAGGTGCCCAAAACATTCAGTGCACACAAAGACTTTTATCTTTACTTGTATGATTTAAGTTTATTTCCTCCTATATATTTCTCCACCCTTACTGCCAAGACTAGCATTTTTACTACCTACACACCAGTGCACAGGGAGTTTATATTATCTATCCAGATAAACCAAGGAACAATGCAGCTAGGATGATTTCCATTTTGACTTCATAAACCATCCGCTGTCTAATCTGGTACCCTTATAATTTCTCACTATTGTCAAAAGTACCTATAGTACATCTCATGGCATGAAAAAATCCTAACAATGAATCCTGTGGTCAGGATGAAAATAAAAGCTATTTTAAATGCATTCGACTTTTTGGAAGAAAATGTTAATAGATATTTATTTTAAAATAAAGTACAGGCCTGAAGGATGTGGCATGTGGGTGATAAATCACAGAGGATGTCCAGCACATTGCTCATACCTGCCCTACTAAGAGTAGAAAGGGAGGATAATTCACACCTGATGGAATTTCTAGGCCTTTCTTGTGGCAAAGAAGGAGGTATTTTTGTTTTGTTTCTAAGCATAAGACCAGTTCTGAAAAACTACACTCTGTAACTGATGGACAGTCTACCTCCTCACGCATATTCTCATATCTGATCCTCACACAACCCTCTGAAGTAGGCAAGAGAAATATTTTCTCCACTTTGTACATGAAGACCCTGAAGCTAGAAGAGGTCAAGTGACTTGCTCAAGATCACCTATTTGGAGGCAAAACCAGATTCCATCTCAATTTCCGACGTGGGCTCCTTTCCACAGTACTACAACATTGCTTGAGTGTTTGAATGAGACCTGAGGATCATCTATAGCAAGAGAGAACTTCCTCTGTGGCCCTATGGACAGAGCGCTCTTTATTGTCCGGAACTAGCTGTCTGGTTATCACTTGTGTGCAGAGCTAGACTATAGAATAAAATTTAAAACTACTAACTGCCTTTAGGTGGATTGAGTTTTTTCTTTTAATGAAATTTAAGAGTGAATTAGACCAAATGTCAATTTCCTGGCTTTGCTAGTGCACTATCATTTGTCATCATAGGGAGAGATGGGGTGGGGAGGTACACGGCCTCCTTCTCCATTTTTCATCATAATTTCCCGTGAATCTATAATTATTTCAAAATTAAAAGAAAGGTAGATTAGCTTTAAGGACATTTGTAGAGGCTAAAGAAACTTTAAAAACCTGAAGGAAAAGAGTCTTTGCATTTGGCTTTTATTTATGTACATATTTATTTATTTATTCACTCTATTTATTTATTGATGTTATTGATGGTGGTTTTCTATTGGGCCTGTCAAATTCCTCTGCTTTACAAACTGGGAAGAAAATCCTCAGGCTCCCTAACATAGGGGCTTAAGGCCGGGAGTTTATGCTACATTCCAGGTTAGATTGCATGTATAATTTGCCCTAAATCATAATTTTAAAACTGTTTAGACTGGCATGAGAAACAAAAGTGTAGTTTATGAATGAGACTGGTGTCCTGGGAACCTACAGAAACTGAAAAGAATTTTTGCACAGTGAGACATCTGTCAGAAGCTAATAGAGGTGAACTTAATATGGTCTATATATGTGATAGGCATGCAAATCAGAAACTAATATAATGTTATAATACAATCTTATTTCAATAAAAAAACAAAAAATAAAGGTGATTGATTCTGAAAAAAAATTGATAGATGATACCTGCATCTCACTCATGTTAAGGAAAAATGTAACTGATAATATGACAAGCCGGAGCTAGGAAATAAGAAGAGAACAAAAGAGAAGGAAGAAAGGCAGATTTTTGGTCTAGGACTTGGGCGAGGCAAAGGCAGTGGGATAAAAGTACATCCTGTGTCTAAATTCTTCCCAGGGATGGGACGCGGGACTGGCAGGAGGCTCAGGCCAGAAGCCTCCGCAGCATAGCTATGAAGTCCCCAGTCCTGAGTCCTGGCAAGGACATTGTAAAAGTCGCGCAGGATGAGACTGGTCTCTTCGAGACACGCAGCTTCTCTCCTCTAACTTATCCAAGATGCTACTACACAAGGGCTAGAATGAAAAAAAATGGGCTTTATACTCAGTAGAAATAATGTTAGTTCATGAGAGATTGAGGATGATAATCACATCTTCAGTCTCCTAACCTAACACCAAATTGTTTTAATCCTGGGGGACTTAATAGAAGGACTTTCCTAGTCAACCTTTGGTGTCTTTATTTTTCTTGTACTTATTTTCCAATTGTGCTCAGCAACCACTGCTATCTATCCTTTTTTGAGTTATAAATTGTCTTGAATATCCTCTATTTATGTCATGTTTATTTGTTCTGGCTACCTTAAATAAGAATTTTTTTCCCTCTCATATTTCTTTTTAAATTTTTGTGGATTATAGTTAACCAATCAATTCTAGCTAGGATGACAGTAGTTATCAATAAACCCTATCTCTCTTTTCATAATCAGAAAGCTTAAGTGGCCTCCTCCTTCTTAAACTTCCATCCATCTTTTAGAAGATGGAAAACAACTGAATAAAATAGTAATATGTTTTGGTGGAAAAATTATTATCTCTTGGCCTGGGTTTAAATCTTAGGTCTGTTATTTTTCTAGCAATGTGACCTTGTTCAAATTAATCAACCTATTTGAGCCTCAGTTTCCTTAACTCTTAAAGCTATTGTAATATCTACCTCATAGGATTGTTGTGAAATTTAAATGCGTTTACATTTAAATGCACAGTGCCTGGAGACAAGACATATACATAAACATTATAATACAAAGCAACATGTGGAGAGGGCCATATGAACGGCGTGGACGAGGTGCAGAGGAAGGCTGCGGTGATCTGGGAAGGTTTGTGGCAGTAGAACTGCCACAGTCTTGAAGGAGTCTTGAAGGATGATTTGGATTTCCTTAGATGGAAACAAGAGGTGAAGGCCAGTTCAGGCAAAAGGAATTGTATGGGGAAAGGTGTTTAAATAAAAAGGGCAAGGTGGGTAATCTACTTGCAGTAGAACATTGGAGGGGAACACTGGGGCATAAGACTTCAAGGAATAGAAGGAGGGTTTTAATCGCCTGGATCCTCTTGGGGAGCCACTGATCAGTTTCTGAGCAGGAAATTTATACAATCCATGAGGGACTGGACAACAAGAAACAGGATGAGCCCCTGGAGAAGAGGGTAAATCCAGAACCATGAGCAACTGGAATAGACCCTTAGGACAGGGAGGTGGAGAGACTCTAAGGTGAGATTGGCAGGGGATGAACACACGTTTCACCTACTTCATGGTTTTGCCTAAGGGCATTCCTGCCTCTGAGTACCATGGAGACAACAAGAGATAGTGTCAGGTCATGTGCATTCCGAACATTGTGAGTAACAAAACAAGGCATGGGTTAAACAAAGGGTGGTTTGATCTTAGCCCTCAGTCTGAATATCACAGCACAACCAACACTTGGTGCCCCTGGTATTCCTTTCATGTGTAACAGATTGTTGAGTCATAATTCTAGCATGGTTTTAATTCAGATTTTGCATTCAATTTCCTTTTGTTTCTTTCCACATAGATAAAAAAGAAAATCAATTTTACTGCTCTGTCTAGCACCTTTTCTACTAAGCTAGAACCATGAAATCATCATTATGTAATTACCAAATTTTATGGCATGTTTACAAACTCCGGAGTTGCCCAAAAGTAAAATAACTTGGAACAAAATGAAATTGTCACACCACATGTGTAGAAAAGTGATATTTAATTCTGTCACCCTCTTTCAAAAAGGGCTTATTAGATTCGCAAATATTTCCCATTTGTCAAGTTCACACTATTTGTGTATTGCAGGCATTTATAATTTATTTAAATTAAAAGATTTTTTATTATTTTTCTAGCAGTAGTTGAGTTTTGACTTAAAACTTCAACTGTAATAAAGTATTTCTAGCCGTTACAGAACTAACTATTTTAGAAGAAATTTTAAAATATGGTTTATTGGAGTCATAGGTTATACTTTTTTTTCCAAAATAAGATTATGAGAAAATATGGGATTTATGGCAATACATCTTTGGACACAGAAGTTAGATAGTTGATATTCATAACTTTAAGTGATTAACAGGTAATAAAGAGGTTATAATTAT
This sequence comes from Scalopus aquaticus, assembly GCA_004024925.1. Lineage (NCBI taxonomy): Eukaryota > Metazoa > Chordata > Mammalia > Eulipotyphla > Talpidae > Scalopus > Scalopus aquaticus. The sequence goes on from PVIJ01003463.1 coordinate 34,319, forward strand.
GGGAACTAGAGAGTAGGCACTACTTCTTCGGAAAGATATTCTGGACAGGAATGCTAGGTCTTATGAAGAAGCAGATGATGGCTGACTATCCAAAGCCAATAAAAAGACAGACTTGCAGTGTTGTGTTCTTTTGAAATTATTTCCACACTATAATGGAAATGGGGGTCAGAAAGTTTGAAACAGTGAAATTTATTTGGGCAGATACACACTGAAATTTCTGGAAAATGGAAACACTTATGTTTTAACCTAACATTTCTCTTTTTCTAAATACTCCCAAGATACTGGTATAAAAATTAGATGAGTTAAATGAATTATTACAAGAATTTCCAATCTTCTAGGATCAGGCTTAAGGTAACATCCTAGAACTGTGGTATATGTGCATGATGGAATACTACTCAGCTATTAAAAAAGATGAAATCTTGCCATCTGCAACAACATGGAGTGAAAGTAGATTATGTCAAGCTAAATAAGCCTGAAGGAAAAAGAAAAATACATGGTGATTTCACTCATGTATGGAATAAAAAGAAATAAAACAAAATAACAGGTAAAACTAAACCAAAACAAACCATAGAAATTTAACTGTAGAATTGAGTCTACCAGAGGGGCAAAAGGAAGGGGTGGGAAACAAAGGAGGGGAGAGGGCCCAGTGGACATTGAGGAGGATTATGGGTACTTTGTTGCTGGGTGTGATATGATGACATACACTTGAAGAAATGTGAACCTATATACCTAAATCATGTACAGTGTGGTAAACCAATATTACTTCAATAAAAATAATACAATTAAAAAAAGATAATGTGTTTTAAATGTTTAGGTACTGTCACAGTCATGACACTTCATTTAATGTTTTTTCAATTATTAACCAATATTTCATTTTAGAAACCATGTCCTTCAGTGAAGAAATGATGATACAAAATTATTTGCACAATGTATATCAACTAATAAAAACATTAAAAAATTAGCAAGTCTGATTAGAAATAAAACAAAAAAATAATGTCAACAATTTTAAGCATCAAAATGTTGGGATGATAGAATTATAAATGATTTGTTTCCTTTTCATATATATTTTTTTGACTTTTAAAAGTTGTATCTATAATGAGAATTACTTTTATAATGGGGAGAAAACCCTTATTTTAAAAAAGTATAATATGTCCTTTATGATTTGTTCTGAAATTTTAATTTCAGGAGGAAACAAAAGAGCAGAGCAATTGTAAAAGTAATATAAATGAGGGGTCTGATTCAGAAGTAAGTCTGGCAATGTTACGAGACATCTCACTTTACTGTGTCACTGGAATACGGAAGAGCCAGGAAGGAGGGAGGAGCACTCCGGCCACAGGGTCAAAGGGAGAACAGGCCGGAAGCCAAGAAGAAAATCTGAAAATTTGTGTTAACAGCACACTGTTTGGAGAGGTGGGTGCTAACGAGAATTCATAAATCTCAACGGTCACATTGACTGAAAAACTGAGACTTTTGTAAGTGATGCTTGAAGTGTGGCTATCCAAGACATTCAGAGGAACCAATCAAAATGACCAGATTAAGACAAAATAGACAATAGCCAATTAAAGGGCTTTGAATGCTAGTTAAGGGAGGAACTAATCCCAGGAAACAATATGTTTAGGGCAAAATCAAGGGCAGGCCATGAAGCACTGACTGAAAGGGGGCTTTGAGAGAATGAACGTCTATCCTCCATGAGAGACCAGTTGCTGGGTTTAACCAGGAAGGCTCTGGCATGGTCATGTGATTACTGAATGGTTTGTTTCTCTGGCAGAGAGTCAGTCATATGAGACATGTCTGCTCTCCCCGCTGACGGGATGCTCCCTGGCTATGTCCAGCAAGTTCTTTTCCTGAAGAAATGCGGGACAAATGCAATTATTGGACAAGGAAATCACCAGTGGCTACAATAAGGAGTTCATGCTGCATGGTTCTGAGGTAAGAATGAACTACCTAATCCATTATCCTATAGAAGAGGTCAACCAGCCTGAAAAATGAATCCAAGGAATACTTTTCAGTTCCAAATTACATTTGATTTGCTTGTATTAGATGACCAGTGATTTTTTTTTTTTCTTCTTTCAAAACTCCTTCCCCTTGACTTCTCTGGGTCTTAACCCTAGTTTCAGATTACAGTTCCTCCTTTGGTGCTACTTGCTCCATTTCTGCCTTCAGGATACCAGAGATCAAGGTCAGGGTATGTCCTCCTGCTGTCTCCTTCCGTACAGTGATAACATTCATTTTCTAATCCTAACTATTACTTTATGTCCAGTCCTTCTTGTATCTTGGTCTCAAACTCAAGCATTTATTCTGACTGACAGATTTGTATTGCCAAATTAAATTAGTAAGTTTCATATATGGCCAGTTTGTTTTTCTTGTTTGGGTGTTTACTAGTATCTTTAGGTAATAATATCCACTGCTGCCTTTGCAATGTCCTTCTAATTCATCAGCCAGACTACTGGACTGAAAATTGCTCTTGCAAGAGACAAATCTGACCACATCACAATCCTTCCTTACACTCATATTCTATTATCTTCAAGATAAAACCTGGGCATAGAGTCCATCATGATCAAGTCCCCATGCACCTACTGACCACCACAACCTTCCTGTAGAACTCTACACCTTACCCTCCAACAAACTCAGACATACACCCACCCTGCCCTAAAGTGTACCTTTGGAATTTGCTGCAAATGGGTTTTAACCAGATTCTCTGCATGACTATCTGTGGGAAAACTGAAATTCTGTTCTTTCAGACTTCCCCCTCATGGAAGGCTAGTGGCAGCCTTTGCACTGTCTCTGTGGTGCAGCATGGGAGTCAAGACGCCTATGCTTTGTCACGAATGACTCTCAGTCGGATTCTCGGTTACATGCACCATGGACTCTCCTTTTCCTAGGACAGTATATGGAACACAATAGGGACTCAATGAGTGTTTGCTAAATAAGTACATAAATAACTTAAATTTACTGAACTTGGTCTTTGGAAATATAACCTGGATGTTTTAAAATTTTCCTTTATTTATTAGTAAATTTGCCTTTTAAAAGCTTCAGCTCAACTCAGCTGAACATGTACAGAAAATGGTTCGGTCCTTGGTTGGTTAGTAGGGTTAGGAGAAGCAAGATGCTCATTGGGATTCCTGAGAGACCCTTCCCTTGCAGCAGGCTAGTGGGACCGCAGGAGCAGTGAGAGGCAGCTGAAAACCCTGAGGCACCTTTTCTCCAAGTTACTGACTCAGAGTCCTCAGAAGAGAAGGCCTGTTTAAAGTCACCTTGATATCTCAGGGTTTGCGGGTAATCAAGCAAATGAAATGCAGGGCATTTGATACTTAAAAATGAGCAGAGCTAACAGAAAAAAGAAACAATTCATCTCTGTGTTTTGGGGAGTAAAACATGAAGGGGCATCATGTTTTTATTTATACACTGTGGAAACATAATGTGGGCTTTTACTAAAGCATTCATATCAGACAGAAAAAAAATCCTTAAATAGCAATAGGGAAGGGCAAAAACAAATGCACACACAATTAAGACAAGGTTAAGAAAACTTATGGCTAAATAGAAAAAGCATGATTAAAAGGGAAGCAGAAGAAAACATTTAATGGCATTATGTGATGTAGCTAACTAAAGATCTCAAAATCTTGGGGAGTAAAATAAAATTCTAGTTTGTCATTAGAACCAAAGTTAAATTAAGTCTTGACTGACAATCATAAAAGAGACAAGAGAACATTAGCACATTTCACATAGGTAGGACTGTTTTTAATCTCAGTCTTAATGACCGAACTTCATAGACTCTGAAATAGTTCTTTTCTCACATTTTAATATTTGTGAAATTGAAGTGAACATAATTGATGGCGTTTTATTGTTTTGCAAATTTCTCCTTTTTAAGTGGCTTTTAAAATGGTATCATTAATTGAAAGCTTCTTAGAGTCAATGCTGTAGTCTATATACTGTTAAGCCCCATCACAACATGGTAAGTAGGGTGAAAATATAAAATGCTGAGGTTTCTACCCCTGTGAGACTGTGCATTTGCGTAGGTGAATGTCCCAGGTATCAGGCTAGTTGATCTACATTCTTTGAAATCCCAGCTGCAGCTTGATGTTACATGGAAATTGTAACTATTGCCTAAATATTAATGGAGATTGTTCTGAGTCTTGTGACAGATTAAGAGACTGCCAGGAAAATGCCAACCCCAGAAATCTCCAAGTTACATGATCACCCATTTAATTGCACTCATCCATGGAGTCTGGGCTAGGAATCCATGGGACACAGAGATCACACACAATACTTTCCCCCTTTCTACTGTGTGTTATAATCTTCCCAACCTTAAGCCCCTCTTACGCTCTCTACCCCTAACCCTGCCCCAAGAACAATAAGAACTGTTATCCTATCCTCTCCTTTGAGAGTAGAGATTAGAGAATCAAAGATCATCATCAATCACATTATATTAAAAATTACACTATTAATGAAATTTACAAGCTTTACTTTTTATCTTCAGTAATCATAAGTTGATATATGTTGGTTCAAGAAGCTTAAAATAAAAACAAAACTGAGTAAGAACATTTCACGCTGAATTACTGAGAATTCAAGTTCTTGTGCCAATGGGAATATTTCCTTTGAGATTAGAGGGGTTATTCACCTTGAGTTGGTTCTCTAACCGGTAAAGCATATGAATAAATAAAAGTACATCTGGTGAGTGGCTAACAAATTAACATGCAAGTGCCGGCATGAAGCAATTGCTTTCTTCAAGACCGCATATGGAAAGACTGTCCTTCAGTTCAAAGTTGAAAGGACTATTTGCAGAACCAGGCAATATTGGGAAACACAGTTCATTTTTTTCCCAATACTTATCAAAGAAAAGAATTAGATGACTAGTTACCAACTACTGTGATATTCACATAGGAAATAATAATGAACTACATAGATATTTCTTCCTTCATGGAATGCGATCAAAGATATCTTGAATCTATATACTATCACTGTTTTTCAAGTAATTCTTTAGATAAATTATTACATAGCAAATTGTGCTTCAGTCTTCAAAGTGTTTTGATTTTTAGTGACTCCTTGAGGCATTACACCAATTCTGTATCTCTGAAAAAAATTCTAATGTTCAATATTACAAAATTAAATTTCAGCCAATATAGCTCAGAGGTTAACAGAAATGTGTATCCTTGGGCCTTCTTGGCAAGTTCTCCTCCTACTCAATAAAAAAGATGGTGACTGGAGACTGATTAAATAGTTTGTCAGCTGAATGCACTATTCAGAGCAGATTCAACTAAAGGCAAGGGGTCATTTGGTTGAGTTGTGACTTGTGTTCCCCACTAAGAATGTCTCAAAGCATGTGTTTTATAGTAACACAAGTAACAGCTATGACAGCCAAGCTTTCAAGAAACAACAAAGATATTTGATTGAGAGGTTTTCCTATGAATGGTGACCATATTGATATTCTATCTTTCCATATTTTAAGTAGCATATTCAACATTATTTCCACATTTTTATGTGTGTTTCTTTAACATCAGTGTTTTCCACATCAAAGTGATTCATTTTTGTGCCTTAAGTAGAGTCAATATTGCCTTTGTCGCTTAAGCAGATGGGTGGGTAAATCACAATGTTTTAAATGATAGTAAAAACAATTCAATATGGTAGACTAAGGAGGACTTTTTCTTGCTAAGGAAGTTATGAGAAACTTTACATTGGGTCAAATGTTTCATGATTTTTATGAAATGATTATAAGCCAACTGGTTACTTAAAGATTCATAAATTAATGAAAATCAGATCACAGCTTTTTAAAAATTCCTCAGAGTTTTATATTTGTAGGTTGGATAGAGTAAAAACTATTGTGTTTAAAGCCATAACAATTCATAACTGATTTTACCACACATCTTCTAATAAAACTGGTTCATGAATTGATAGTTTTTATACTCATTCAAATTGTTTTTGATATCCATAGGCAAGGCAAAAACTTAACCAATAGACTGGACTCTATTCAATAAGTCATAAAAAAAGATATAGCTGATTCCTATTATTTATAGTAATTTTATTTGCCAAAATCTCCATGAACACTGGTTAGTGAACAGTGAGTCTTTACTCCTAGACTAAATACATCCCATAAGCCCCTAGCTAACCATACTTTTTCTGACTTATTAATATAGATCTCTGATTTATGTGTTTCTCTCTGGAGATACCTTATTTAATAAATATCACTGATTAATTAACATTGAAGTCAGGGCCAAAATTGGGAGAAGTCATATCTGAACAAAGCTTATCTATATTTCCCTCCATATTTTCTCCATAAGGCACATCAAAAGTTTCTTATTCTGAGGAATGCGAGAGAGTTTTTCAGCACAACACTTAGTAGCCACTTTAAACAGGGATATGTACCTAAAAGCACAAAGATGTGAAAAATGCAACCCTAAACAAATTCAGAAAGGACTCTCGCTTACAGTAAAAGAGCTGAAACAAGATGGCAGAGTGTCATATATTCACCCTTAGCTGGGAATGAAAGTGTTGGTTGACTTAAATTTTCCACTGCTCTGCGTAACTGGGAATGATGATGATGGCACTGTGAGTGTGACTACAAATAAATTTTTTTAAAGTAGGTCAACTTGCAGATATGGAGTTCATACATAATAAGGACCAACTGTATCTTTTCTCAAACTGATAATTTCATGAGTATGAATCATTGGATCCAAAAAAGGAAATTTTATCAGTGCCATTAGTACCACTATCTGAAATGATTCAATTTCCTTACTCAGAAGAACCTGGCATCTCTCTTGAAATAGATTAGGATATGGAAGCTTAAAGATTATTTCCATTCAGCACTCCGGAGTCATAGAAGATGCAAGGAAATTTCCCTAGTCCTTGTTAAGTCCAGTAAATCAGCAAGAGTGACATTAGAATCTACCCAAAGAACACAAAAACATTAATATTAAAGGATACATGCACCCCTATGTTTATTGCAGCACTGTTTACAATAGCTAAAATATGGAAACAACCCAGATGCCCAAAAATAGATGACTGGATCAACAAGATGTGGTACATATAAATAATGGAATACTATTCAGCAATCAAAAATGATAAACACATGCAATTCGCAGTAATATGGATGGAACTAGAAGGGATCATGCTAAGTGAAATAAGCCAGAAAGAAAGAGAAAAATATCAAATGGTTTTACTTATAGCAGGAACATAGGGGAACCAAATTAGAGAGACATTTTAGTGAGGGAGGGGGAGGATAAGGGCTCAAAACGGGAGAGAAAGGAGCACAAGGGACATCACGATGGTGATGGTTCATGGGTAAATCACTGATGGGTAACTTATGGGGAATACAGAATAACGTAAGTAAAAGACATAAATAATAATAGTAATAAAAATAATAATAAAAAAGAATATTTCTTCTATCAGAGGTAACTGCTCTGCAGGATGCTGGAAAGCAGTGAGTGTGAGGAGCCCATCGAACAGCTATGGGGCTGCACATGAACCTTTGGAATCCAAAATTAACTGTTATTATTGTCAAGATAGTAGGTTAATTCATCTTTTTCTTTAAAGAGGCCAACCATGTCATTGAACAGTGTTCAATAGTAGCTCAATATTTCCCTTGATATCTGGAAATGGTTAACATTTTTCTTTGACTTTTCTTTTTCTTTCATCTTCTCCATTGAAGGCCCCCTTCTCCATGCCAACTCTTAGCTTTCAGGATTACATGACCTTCAAGAGAAAATTGGCTGGAAATCTGAAAACCACCTAACATTTCAGTGTTAAATAATGCTTTATGATTTGGAATGTGATCTTATAAAAACACTAATGAAATGTGGGCCAATGTTAAAATAAATTAATTTCTACTTGCTCTATATTTTATAAAATAAGTCAAAAATTCTTCTGGAAAATTATATTGGCAGCAAATTTTCTTTTAAATAAATGTTACATCATGAAAAAATAACTCCCATTTGGTAATAAGTTGGCAAGGCATAACATTGGCATGCTTTGAATTTGGAAACCAAGGAATTAAAGATTCTAGCAAAACTGGCTTTCAGGTCAAAACACCCAGAATTGTATTGATGTTATTATGGTAGTTATAATAATAGCTAATATGTGAACAATTATAGTTTGCCAGACATGGTGTGCTCAGTACTTCACCTTCACTATTTATTTTAATCCTTCTAATCACTAAATATGTACTTTTAAACATTCTCATTCTACTGATGAGGAAATTGAAACTTAAAGACTGAAAAACTCGCCCGTTGCCATTGAGCTCAGAAGCAGTGGATTTGTGACTTAAGATCTAGAGTCTCTTCCCTTAACCACTAAAGGAAAGTGCTTGATAAAATATAAAGATAAGCAAAGAAAACAAAAAGGGGCACATCACAAATGTCAATACACTATTTTCTATGAATTCAGAAAGAGTTGTTATTCTCATTGGGTACACTAGAGAAGAACTTCAGATTTATTCAGTAACACCCCAATGCTCAAGTATTTTCTCTAAACATTATTCTCTCTGTGCTACTCAGCACCGGGTGCATAAAAGCCTCTACCAGTGTAAGTTGGTAAGCGGTAAGTTGGAGTTTTCCAACATTGGAGAGAATTTCTGACTTGTAAGTAGATATAAATCAACCTCTATTACTTACCCTGAAAAACAAACAATCAATCACTCAAACAAACAAATAGTTGTTAGTTTGTAATAAGACAAAATGTGAATTGAATTCTTGTAGCTGCTGTTTTGCTGGTTTCTTTTTTATGATTATTTCATCACTGGTTTTCTTTCTCTGCTGTATTTATACGAAACTAATTACAGTCAGTGATTTAATTACAAAAACACTATATTCTATTTCATTTTTAACCTCATTTACAGAGAATATCTTTGCCATGTGAGGCTCTGAGAGGGTTCAAGTACCCATCAGTGTGTTCACATGGTATCAAGCATCCCTTCTGCTGTCGCCCACATAGTGGATACTCAATAAGTGCTTGTTGACTGACTAAGTGCCTTTTGTTCAAGCTGCTTCTTCTTCAATGTTACCTTTAAAAAAAATACTCTTTGTTTCTACTACCCCTGAGAAAAGAAATCAAACATTGTACAAAGATGAACAATGACGCAAAATATATCTGTCTGTGTGTTTGTGTGTGTGTGTGTGTGTGTGTGAGAGTGGTAACAGGCGAGTTTTTCAGTCTTTAATTTTCAATTTGCTCATCAGTAGAATGAGAATGTTTAAAAGTACATATTTAGTGATTAGAAGGATTAAACTAATTAAACTAATATATATATTAGTTTAATTTTATATATATATACACACACACTTAAAAAAAAAGAATGTTTGTGCAAAATGCAATCATGTCCTGAGAAAGTAAGAAAGGCAGTAGGAAACACAAAGGCAGGGGTCATTCTTGTATACCACTGTGTTCTCGGGATGTGGCATGAAGTATTGGTCATGGAAGAATCAAATGCTTTATGATAACACGAGTACTGACAGTGAAGGTGATGAAGACACAGTGAGAATTGAGCACTGTGATGCCAAATCTATGTGCATTTACCTTCATTCAAACAAGCAAACAAAATATTAGGACAAATCCCTCACACAAAATGTTTATCTAGAGTTGAAATACAGGATGTAACTATTATACTATTGAGTATGACTTTCTTGCTACTCAGAAATAAAAAATGAAAGTCTTTGTCTCAATCTTAAATGGATTGAACCAGAAAGAGTAATTGCTTCTAACGCTTTGAGGCACAACAGAGTAGAAGCTGGATGTTTGGAATGAGGTTTATCAACTTTGCCTGAAGTTGGCTATGGACTTCTTAATAGCATGAGAAAGCCCTCTCTCTATATGATCTTTGCAGGTCTTCATTCACTTACTGGTGTTGAAGAGAATTTTTATTAAAATTAGCTGTGAATGGACAAGTGTTATAAAAGTTTACCGAACAGGAGAAATTTTCATCCATCAGTGAAAACCATTTGATTTCAGATTTGAAAATAGATAAGATGTTATCTGGACTTAGGTCATAACAAAGTATTTAGTTTAAATTGGTGATGATAAAACTGATAGCCTTAGTTTTCAAGAGTAGGCCACTAAATAGGGATTTTGTCCATGCATTTTAATGGAATCTACTAATTAAAAGAAAAATAAGTTGACTATATGTATTTATTCCATTTCTTAAAGAGTTTCAGACTAACATATCCAGGCTAGACCTAGGCATTATACTGTGCCAATTGGTATCATTTACTATATATTTGTGTGAATGGCACAGACCTAGTATCATGTAGAACATTACCAACTCCTGTCCCCAGAGGCCTATGTCTGGGGAATATAAAAATATACTTAAATAAAACGTCTCTGACAGATAATATATCATCCTATCTCATTTAAATGTATTTTAAATTAGGAATATGTAAGAAATTTCAAAGCTTAGCATGCTTAGAATGCACCACTAAAAATCTTCCTGTCCAACATTATATACTGTTCCTGGGAATCTGTGTTGCTTGGTAATGACACTACATTAGTTCTGTTAATTCATTTTTATATTCATAATGTAATGGCACTTTTGTTAAATGTTTCTGTAGTAAGGAAAAATACCTTCATGGCATAAACTAGAGAGAAAATATTTGTTTGTTCATTGCTTTTAAATTGGTAGCAGAGAACTGAAAATGAGATAAAGGAAAAAAATATCATTTTACTTATTTCAGTTTTTATAATAAATTTTTGGCATTTTTTCACTAAGCATCTGAGTATTTTGTTGGGTTACTTCTTCTGCAATTGCCAAGTCTCTTATTTGTGTCCATGGCCAAGATATTATTGCTTGGGAGTACAATTCCCTAAACAATTGTTATCCCTGACATTTACTGCCTCAATTTGTATAGGCTTGGGAAGTTTTTATGAATACTAGATAAGAGTTTTGGAGCATGTGAGAAATGATTTGTGTATAATATTTGTACAATTAAAGGAAATAGCACAGCATGAAAACTGGGTGAAATGGCATTGTCTTCTTGACTTGAAATCCAACAACTATTTATATTTGAAAATTACAAAAGACACCCAAAATACTAGGCAAACAAAAGTCAACTTAAGGCAAAATCAATACCAGAGAGACTCTTATCATAGTGAAAACATCTATCGTTCGATTTGATAAGATTATAAGATAGTTGAACGATTTTTGATCACCTGTTCTTATTATTTGAGTATATACTCCAAACAAAATTGATGTCTTTGGTAGTTATTTGAAATGTAGTTTTTTTTTTTTTTAAATACAGGAGGAAGGATGTTCCTGATATATTTTTTGACTGATTTGAAGCATTCCTCATTCCAGATCAGTTTTTTTGGGGAGCACTAAAAAGATCCACATGAGCAACATTTTATTTGTGTAATAACTGAGACTATGGGGACTTCCCTGATGGTGCAAGGGGTTAAGTCTCAGCGCACTCAAGCTATCATCAGTCGCTGCGGCATGAGTTCAATCCCTGGCCAGGGAGCTGAGCCACATTTCGCAGCAGACCTCTCCTGTCTTGCCCACTGCTCACCTCAGCAGTATATTTCAGTAGATCCTCCTGTTCTGCTCCCCACTGTCTCTGGTGAATCCTCTCATTCCCCATACCTCTGGCCTACACCCCAGTTCTCGTATGCATAAATAAAAATATCTTTAAAACAAAAGCTGAGACTCTGAGGTCAGGGGTAATGGAATATCCAGCCAACACAAAGTCACAAGGTTCAATGACAAGAAAATGAGGCCATTTCAGAACCAAGTGTGACATTAAAAACATTTCACAGCAGTAGGCCACGCATACTGAGCAAACCATGTCAATTCTGGAAATGGATCCCTGGGAATTCCTGCTATGCCAGCTAGCACCTCATTATTCCAGGATCAACTCATGAGAGGTCCCAGAGAAGTCCCAGGTGGAAGTGCAGAAGGGTTGTGCTGATGCCCTAGGGCCAGTTGCTATTTACCAGACATGTATTTTAATAGCTTAGCATGCTGCATGGCTCGTCTGGCATATGGAAGTTGAGTGTCAGGCCATTCTTGGCTCAAGTTCTTTAGGAGAGTGTTTCTCGAAGTGTGGCCTAAGGATACCAGAGCGTTCCTGAGATCCTTTTAGAAGATCCATAAGGCAAAAGGTTCTTTTCTCAAAGACATGTCTACATGAAGCCGGATTTTCTTGATATGCACAAACTAAGCAGCAAATCACAACACACTGACTGCTGACACAGATGTGTCAGTGTGGCCATCGTGCTAATTTAGACATTAAAGTAAATTGAAAAAATGTGAAATGGTGCTATTCTCAAACAAAATTGTTTTTTTCTTGAAAAATAGTTATTTTTCATAAAAATGTGATGGAATATTATTTTTAAATGAGCTAATAAAAATAATAATTTTTAATAGTATAAAAGAATCTAAAGACCAAAGAATTTGAGAACTGCTCCTTTCAGAAATACAATAAGAACTGCAGAGAATCAGCAGACAGCCCAAACAGTCCCAATCCCTGATCATTCTGCAGAGATTTGGTTGCCACTTAAGAAATCAGTTAATGACTTTAAAATATCACTGTTTTTCACTTATGCAAAACATGTCCACAAGCATATATTTACATTTTAAAACCATGATAATTTGCACTAATTTATGTATACAAAGTTTTCAGTATTAGGTTTTTTTGGTAAAGAAATGCATTTCACTAAACTATGCTAAATGAATTTATAAAGAATGCCACCCTGAAGAAAACAGCTTTACAAAATAAATTAAAATTTTAATTAGTTTATTGTCATGCTTATGATACTTCTAAGATGCTTGCAGTTCCTGATTTTTATATCTTAAGTATTTTATCAGAAATCCTTTTCATATTATCATTTTTTACCTGATTTTCAAGAAAGAAGGAAAGTAACCATTACCCTCCACCTGTGCTATTAACTCAAACTTTGATGCAACAGAATTGAAATCACCATCTTTCCTTCCATCTAAGGCAATTGAAAGCTATATAAAACAAACCAACAAATGAGCAAAACAAAATTTAAATGATCTGCTTAGAAAGTTAGGATGCCAGAGAGCTACACACTGAATTTATAGTAGATGAAAACAAAACCACCATCAGAAATGGACTTCAAGGAAAGTCCCAAGTGTCAATCGACACCAGATAAAGGAAGTCAACAAAAAAAAAATAAGTCTCCTGTAAGAAGTGGACCCACAAAACTCCCTTGACTACAGTTTCAGTTCATGCAGTATGGTCAATACCCTAAGCAACGAATGTAGACTGTGTCTCATGGACAAAGGTAAACCATCCTGTAATAACAATGTCCTTGATTGTAAGAGGAGAAGCAAAATCAGAAGTGTGGAAAAGCAAGAAAAATGTATATCTTAGCAACAATGAAATACAGTAATTCAAACTTACTGGTATGCAAAATTTAATTTAATAGTGCTCACAGAGAATATTAATTGTCTCATCATATTTTATCAGTGATGATAATTAACATACTTTATTCTCACAAGTGGAACTCATGGAGAAATAGAAGCAAAAATTATATGATGATAAGCAAATAAAGTTTGCTATCTCCCTTGAATTTTCTACTTTTTTTTGTATAGAAGAGCTGGGGTATAGGCCAGAGGTGCAGGGGGTGGGGAGGTAGGGATGAGGGGATTCACCAGAGACAGAGTGGGGAGCAGAACAGGCAGATCTACTGAAATTCACTGCTGAGGGGAGCAGCGGGGTGAGACAGGAGAGGTCTGTTGCGCCATGTGGGTCAGCTCCCTGTCTGGGGATTTAACTGCTGTGGTGGTGATAGCGCTAAGACTTAACCCCTAGGGAACTAGGGAGTCCCAACTTTTCTACTTCTAAGACAACAACAAAAGAGAAAAAGTAAACATCCGCATCTTGGCTTGATTCTGCATACAGTAGCAGGGTGGCAAACTAAATGCTATTTTTTTTTTTGTACTTATTTGGTGTCTAAGAAATACAGACTCAGGTGAGGGTCTTGCTGCAATTGGTATCTATTTTGTAAATGTAAAAATATGTGAAAAAAATTGCCCTTTATCAGCAAATTCTTAGGAAGATAGAACTGAAGTTTCAATCATTAGTGCTAAGTTATATGATTATTTTGAGGCTTTCTAGTTATTGTTTGTGACTCAGAAGTCTCTATACTAGTTGGCATTTGACTCAACAGTTAAAAAAAAATCAAATGAACCTTTATAGGCTATGAATGTTTGGTACGGGATTGATGTGCTATTAAATACTATTAGAGGGTCTTGCTGGTGGCACAACAGGTTAAGAGCAGCACCATGAAGCTACCCAGAGCCACTCAGCACGAGTTCGATATCCTAGCCAGGGAACTTCCCATATGGCACAGCAGACCTCTCCTGCCTTGCCGGCTGCTCCCCTCAGCAGTGTACTTCAGAAGATCTGCCTGTTCTGCTCCCTACTCTGTCTCTGGTGAATCCTCTCACCGTCCTACACCTCTGGCCTGTACCCCAGCTTGTAGGCATAAATAAATACATCCTTAAAAAAATAAATACTATTAGAAATTAGCTGTTTTTTTTTTTTTTTGGAGGTAGGAGCAATTTGAAAATCCACTATCACTAAACTGCATGTCACAAACATGTGGGACATCTCTCCCTTCTTTCTTTGAGCATAATTTAAATTGCCTCATGCAGTTGAGAAGACTGAAATGCCTGTCTTTTTTTATTAGCTTCTGGATCTCAGTGCTGATTCTCCTTTTCATGTCTTAAGGTAATGCAATGATGATCATACAATACTTAAACATAAGTACACAGTTTAAAAGTGGTTTTGAGTTTTGCAAGCAAATACTTGAAAAAGACGAGTCTTAGAAACTGAAAAATGGCTAAAGATTTTGCTGAGAAAAATTCCAGACTCCTTTCTTTCCTAATAATTGTTCTCTCAATACTGAAGGTATAAAATGCTGCATCAAGTAGGATGCCTATTCAATGACAAATGGATGAAGGAGGTGCTTTGAATAGACATACTGAACAAAGCTTTTGTGGAATTACAGCCTTGGCACGAAAATGGCATTTATTCAACTCATTCAAACAATTCCATTCTGGTTCACAAAGATTGTAAACATCTCTTAGAAGCACAGACACCTTTTCCTTGTCTTCTTACAACAAAAATGACCAGAAGGAAACCATTCCCAAGTGGTACTGCATCTCTAAGCTTGCTTTCCTATTGTTTTTTTGAGGAGAGTAAATGGACAATTAACATTTCAAAGATTTCTCCTTGTTATCAAAAAGCAAAACCCTATGTGTACCAACATTTCTTTCTTTACCTTGACCAACAGAAAACGCCATGTTTGATATTGCTATATGCATAGGCAGTAAGGCAGTACACATATCAAATCATTTCCAGTCTCATGGGCAAGTGCCTAAGTACTTCCAGGGACAAGTAGAGCAAGTCAAGGTTGCAGTGAAATAAATCCAATTTTTGTTTTCTCCCCCCCCCCCCAACACAAACATTGAATTCTCACTGAAAACATTTTCTCCAGTAACCAGCCCCTTATTTTATAACAATTATACAATTGCAGAGACATGTTTTTGTGGGTAAGTGTTTCAGCAAGTACTTTTCAAGTTCCAGTTTGTTTCAAAACAGGAGACTCACTGTGGTACCAATCTGAGGTCAGTGCTGGAGCACGGCCCTCCTCAAGTAATTTCATCCTCAGCACATGAATATGGGCCTCCTCATTTGAAGCCATTTGTTTTTCCACTGGCCCTGGTTTCACCAGGGCCCAAATGTCTGTCTTGTTGCCCTTCTGACAGATGACTGTGCCGAATTTCAAAGCCAGAGTCAGTCAGCACTTACCTCTCCTTCCCTGGGCCAAGGCCTTCCATTCTGGGTGTACTTGCTTTGATTCTGTCGCTTCTTTTGTCCTCCATCAGCAAATTTGCACAGTAAAGGCTCGCTAGGGGCTGGAAAGATAAGAAACCAATTTGATATTAGAAATCCCCTTCAAAAATAAGTGATTATTTGAGTCACAGTAGTGCTTTGTAATGCATAGCTTTTGAAGTCATCTTGCTTCTGGAGAGATATTTGGCCCCCTCTTAGTCTCAGCTCTGCTGGCTGCTGTTCTAACTAACTGGCTTTCAAAAAATACTGGCAGACCATAAAAGAATATAACTAATATTGTGAAAAATAATCAGCTGAAGCAGAACGTGAACTTGCCTTAGAAGTTAAGAGGCAAGAGTCACTCCTTCCGCTTATGTTACAAACATTGGGAAATGGTATTTGTATGTGGATAAATATTTCTTCCTCAGAGCAACTATGTTCAGTATAGAAACTGTGGATTCTATTTTGGAAGGGGATCTTTAGGAGCTTTTTCACAAAAAGAAAGCTATTTAGCAAATTGCAACCAAATTAGCTTTGTTTTCTCATTAATCCTATCCAATTTCAAAAAGACTAGAAGTTGATTATTCACCCAAAATCCTTGACTCCAATAAAATCTAGTCAGAATGCTACTGTGAACAATTATTAGAGTGTTAATATTAAAATTAAAATAGAATATTAAAATATAGCCAACAGTATGATCTTAACCAAAGAATCATGGACTAGGGGAAAATGTGTTCCTAAGTGGTTTTGTAAATTTATTTCTTAAGAAATTGGAAGACAGACCTCCCCCAAGATGTTCAGGATAAGGCTTTCCACAACATGTCACTTTGACATGTGGATCATTTTGAGCTGAGGTCAATTGATACCTGCAGGCTCATAAGAAATTTTTACTACTCCTTAACTACCTAGAAGGATGAAAACTGGAGGTATTATCCAAATTAGAATTTTTACCAGAAATAACCTTTTTATAAGAGAAATCTTTTCATATGGTAGGGCAAATATCTACAGATCATCTTGTCTTTGACACATGAGTCACCCTCTCCTTGTCATTGAGTCCCTTCCAATCTCATTAAAGTCCTAGGCCACTATCTCACTCTTAGCTCAGGATATATACCTTCATTTTGCTTCACTGGCTTTAGAATCTACACCCAGGTAGAGTTTTCATGCACATGTAATGAAATTTGTTCTTTCCTGTCTAATCTGATTGCTACTAATTTGACAGAATTTGAGTGTTTGACTAGTCCAGAAAAACACAGAATATAAGGGGAAATTTCTTTTCTGCCCATACTTACACAGCTATAAAGATATATTTTTAAATGATTGAATAAAAGAAACCCATATTAGTCTAACAAACTTGATTAATGCTTTAACCTGAGCAGGAGGGTTATTTTGTTAGTTGATTTGTTTGAAAACACCAAATATCAATTTGTAAGTTTACAGTTTGAAAACCAGTATGAAATTCTTCTTCTTCCTACCCCTTGGGAAAATGCGTTCTTCTAAAGATTAACTGTATCAGTGGTCTTAAAATGCTACCCCTCCCTGTATCCTTGTCTTTTCCTGTGTAATTTTATTGAGCCCTCTTACTCTGATTCTTGGTCTGAGCCTATAAACAGTGACACTTTGTGAATATGGCATGTGACTATGCCCAGCTTATCTTGGTAGAGAATGAGATACAAAAGAAGATGAGTCATCACTAATATCACAGTGAAGGCCAAATTAGATCATCCAATGACCAACCATCACCTACACATGGATGTGAGCTCAGGTAAGGTCAGTGGGGATACATAAATAACCTGCATTTGACCACAGGAAACTGTATAATTTCAGGTGAGATTAGTCAAAGTCATCCTGAAAAAATGTGAATTAAATAAATCTTTATTTTTTCATACCATTAAGATTTTGTATTTGACATGCAGCATTAATATCTTAATAGATAATTGATATAGTTTCCTCCAGTACACACTTCTCCCTGTTCCTACCCTCATGTAAACTGCTTACATTTACTAATCTGGAGGATGCTAAAAATTATTGTAGAATTCATGTGACTTCAAATTACCTCTGTAATCAATACTGGAAGAAGTATAGAGGCAAAACAGGCATTCACAAGGAATATTTGAAAACAATTTGACTTTAAATAACACCAGTATTTTAGTCAATCCTTATTATTAAGGATTATTATTATTAGAGATATATTATTATTACTAATAATCCTCATTATTAAGCAGCAAATTTCTATTAATTAGTATTGGAGGAAATGAGTCAAACAATCAGGGTTACAACTGCCCATGAAAAATGAAAAATAAAATGCTTTACTTGTCCTCTGAAGACAGTTATGTAGGGATATGTAACTCATTCTCGCACATAACACTGTATATAGCATCCAACAAGTATTTTCCTATTGAGCAGAATTACTTTTCAACTATCTGCTCTTATCAGCCTCTGACTTTGGTGAAGCCACAAAAATCACATAAGGAATGAAACGTGAAATGTTTGAGGACAGTTTTAGCCATTGCATTGGAAATAGTCTAAATTCTTACTCAAGGCAAAAAACCTAAAGTGTAGATGAAATCACTGGATTTCAAAACTATGCATTAGAAAATTTCCTGTGAGATTTCATACGTTTACCCCTGTATATATAAAATCATTCTTCACTACAGGGTATTTTCTCTCTTATCTTTTAAAGACTCAGCATCCATTTATCCATGCAAATGGGATGGCTGTGGTAATATGGGTTTATCATTGAGAAGAGTATACATTTCTCACAAAAGGCAAATACATTTAGAAACACCTCAAATTTTCTGCAGTAGAGTTGTAAATCCTACCCTTTAGGAATTTTTGTAAAATTATTTTCATGATTCATAGTTTCCACTGAAGCAGAATTCTCTTTATTGTCTCCTAAAACTA
Organism: Scalopus aquaticus; assembly: GCA_004024925.1. NCBI lineage: Eukaryota > Metazoa > Chordata > Mammalia > Eulipotyphla > Talpidae > Scalopus > Scalopus aquaticus. The sequence goes on from PVIJ01003463.1 coordinate 53,005, forward strand.
ATTATTTTAAGGCACATAATAGCCTAGAATATAACTATGACTTTTTTTTTTTTAGGTCATTCATGTCTCTATATAAAGAGTATGAGCTAAAGCTCACACTCTTGGTACGTTTAATAGTTTCAGGCAGTTGTCTGCTTCCTGGATTTGAGTTCTGTTCACCAACTTAATAGCTATACGACATCAGACATTTAAAAAAAGTTTCTTTCTGTGATTAATTTTCCTCATATGTAAGATGAATATAACAGTGTTACTTCCTCAGAGAAATCTTGTGAGATTGAAATAAATTAATGTACAAAAAGGACTATTTATGTATGACACAAAAATAAATATTAGTTGCTAACTACAACTACCATTATTGCTCAGCATATGGATGTGGGACCACTGCCCACAGAATTTACAACTAGAATCCAAGAATGACAAAAAGATTTCTTTACGGAGAGAATGTGTTTCCAAAATGATTCTTGTTGACTACATCTTGTCACTGGACCATGTGGTGACCACGGCCCAGGTCCCCTCCTAAGTCATCAGCAATGTTTGGCTTCCATTACCTCCTGCATATGATGCAGGTTGGAGGAAAGGCCTCCCCAGTATGTCTAGAAGACATCTCACTAGGCATGTGGAGTACATCAAGCCAAGGTCATGAGAAACTTTTACTACTCACTCAACCACCTAGAAGAACTGGGGGTATTTTCAGAATTAGAATTTTTACCAGAAATAATCCTTCTATCAGAGAAATCTATCATAAATATTTAATTACAGAGTATCTGGTCATCGTATCAGTCACCCATTCCTTGTCACGTGAACCCCCCTTCTAGCTACTTAACGTCCATGGCTCCTATTCCAGCACCCTGATTTTGCCTCATTTACATAAGAATTTATAACATGTAGATTAGCCATACACATGTAATTAAATTTGTTATTTTTTATATTAAATTGCCTGATGTTAACTTGATTGTTCAACCAGTCCCAGAACCCAGAAGGGTTGGGAAATTTTGCTTTCTAGCCCTACAAGGTCATGTTACTTCACGTTGACAACATGAGATTGCGTACAGTGAATGCTCCCTATTCCTTTTTTCTTAATTATTAATACTCTTATTTTTTGAATGATCATTTTTCCCCACTCAATTACACAAGATCTATTGGTGGTTTAAATCCATCAAAGCTGTATTTTATTACTAGGAAGTGCCATCTGCACAGCAATAAATTTCATTGAGAACTTCCTTCTGCAGATCCTGTATTAAAATTTTAAATAATGACTGTTGTAGAGCCACATTCCCAGAAATCTCACTCTATTGGAAGAGGTCACTTCTACATTTAGTGTGCTATCTCTAAAATAATGAATGCAAATCATTTTATATCTAAAAAGGCAGGATTTTCCCCAATTCCCTTATTTAAATAAAGACATATGAAATAAATATATAACAAGTATATGTGTGTATATATATCATATATTATATTTATTTAAATACTGCAATTTATAGATGTGTATACACACACATTCTTTAAAACCTTTTTTGTGAAACCTTAAAAACTTGAATAAAGAAGACAGTATAGAGCGGAAAAAAAAAAAAGGCTCTGAATGAATTATTAACCCTAGGATTTCAAAAAGTAGCCTTTTACTAAATGGTATAGACTTATCTGAAGAAAAGAATCTCCTGGTGGGAGTCACAGCATTCCCACACCCATTAGTTCACCAACATTTGGTGAATGCTTTGCACGTGCTCCAAATGCAGAGGACAAGGGAGTGCTCCTCAAAAACAAGCTTTTGATTCTCAGGGAGCCTAGTGCCTGAGTGGAAAAAATATTTTGCATAAGAATCATTCAAACAAATACTACTACATAATTTTCTAGTTTTTCAGTGGTCAAATATAGATAAATTATGAGGTTGTGGATTTTAAACCAAACTTGAAGTTTTCCATTATTGAATAGAGAATTTTTAAAAATAATTTTAACACTAAGGGGATTTGAAAAAGTCATCAATTGAGACCTTCCTAACTTTCCAGTGGAAATATCTTTGGGAATTGTATTTTACAGTATCTTAGATGTCTCAAATTTTAGCTATCCTGATGTCTGAGCACTTTCATAAGTTGTTATGCTATATATAATGATAATAATGGCCTGCTTATATTTACTGATATGCTAAATTGAAACATCTGATGGTACCTTATTAAATTGAAGATAATTATGTGGTGGAAATAGATAGTGCTATGAAATTTTACAGAAAAGTTAAAAAATAAATCATCAGAAACAAAATTTCAAGTGTGTCTTCAAAAGCAGACAGAAAATCCATCATATTGTTCTTGAAATCTAGGGTTATCATTCTGATTATTACTTTTCCCAATGCAGATTAGGAGAATATTTCATGAGAGTGGAAGAGAAAACATTAGCAAATTAGGTAAATTAAAATTTATATAATCTTCCATTTCTTAGGTGATTTCTAAATATCTGCAAGATGAAATGCAAACTCTTGGATTAGAAGATAGAATTTGCTCTCCTTAATCATATCTTCGGTCATTCTCCTCCCACCTTGAGTGGTTTACATGCCTTTCACCTATACAAGTCCTTTTCCTCCTGGAATTTCCTTTCCCAGCTCCCACACATACCCTCTCCATTTGATAAACTCCTAATCAACCTCCAGAATGTGTTCAAATGTCACATTTTGAGAAAAACTTCCATGACTTAATGCCATCTTACTGCAGAGTCAAAATACTACCTAGTCTCACCTGGCCAACTTTCCTAAGTTGAATATTTGTTTCTATTTGTGTTGTGTCCTTTCCCAGTAGCAATTCTATTCTGGGCTTGAGGAGGAAAGTGAGGATAGCAGAGATCAGGATGAAGTCTGTGTGTATGTGTGCATATTGGTAATAACATTTTGCAATAGGAATACATAATTCTTGAAAATGATTCTACTTTTAGCATGGTCTAAGGACAAGCCGCAATGCTATCTGCACCTGGGACTAAGGTATAAAGGCTGAATCATGGGCTCCTCCCCAGACCTACCCATCCAAAATTTGCATTGAACCAGCCCCCCAGGTGAGTCATGGGCACACTGGAGTTTGAGAAGCACTGACTTGATTATGATGGCTCCTTAACTGAAGAAGGAATGTATCTTTGATGTTAAACTTTAATCCTCTGAATAATGAGATGATTTCAGTGAAATATAAATATTATATTGTCTACAATTTCCTTATTGCAGTAATATGGTCTCAATTTTGTTTAGTCTCTTTTGGCAGTAGTTAACAGAGACTAAATGAATGAGAGGCCTTTGTGGAAGTAAGATGCTGTTAAAAGCCACAGATTGTAATGTGCTAGAAGACATTATGGTCTATCATGTAAATGGAGAGTGTTTAAAATATAATTATAACAATGCACGGCAATAAAGTTGCTTGGTAATTATGAAGGAGTAATTACTGTTTACTTGCTGAGAGGAGTATCTCTAGTCTTTCAAACTTCGTGTTAAACACAAAATACCCAATGTGTAATTGATGAGATAATCTAAAGGCATATAGGATTTGCTATTTGAAGCAAGCAAACAAAACAACAAGTATTTTGCTTTGCAAAATTAATGTCACTATTTGATTTTGGTTTTTGTTTAAAACTTAACATGCCTTAGTTTTATGGGTCACTATGAATGTTTTCTCACATCAGAGTCTACAAGTAGATATTGACATAGATTTTAGTTTTCATATATAACAATATCAGAATTTCTGCTGTCCGTTAGAGAAGATGGTCATTTTTTTATTTGTAACATTCAAATTATTTAAATTCTTCTGCTACTTAAGTTACATTGTGGTAATTTTTTAAATCTCCATTACCTAACGCATAACCTAAACACATCTTAAAAACCTTATTACCTAACTTATACAGATCAAATTTAGAAATTCCTCATTTCAAATAAACTAGAAATCAGACTTCAGAAAAGAAGTAAAGGTCATGTTGTAAGAGTTGGGTAGAAAATATAAGTTAATGACGACACAAGAGTTTATTAGAGGGGGCTTTAAAAATATTGGGGTGAGAGTGGATATATCAGGAACTAAATTATGATAATTTTTTTTTTCAAGCTGGGGTACAGGCCAGAGGCGTGGGGCGGCGAGAGGGCTCACCAGAGACAGAGTGGGGAGCAGAACAGGCAGATCAGAAATACACTGCTGAGGGGAGCAGCAGGCGAGGCAGGAGAGGTCTGCTGTACCATGTGGGACTCTCCCTGGCTGGGCGACGAACTCGTGTCACCGCCGCCGACAGCTCCACAGCGCGGCGCCCAACCACTGCACCACGGGGAGGCCCAATTATGATAAAATTTTGATATAGGAACTACCTTTCAATTTTATTGACATGTAGATATGAATTAATTTTTAATTAAAAAATTAAAAAAAAATAAAAAAAATCAATATTATTCCTGTACTATTCAGGGTCATTTACACATGAGAAAGATGTTTAATGGATTAGAAATGACACCAATCGAAAGGTGTTAATCAAATGCAAGAACATTTTTAACATATTCATTCATTAAAAATAATAAGTCACTTCAAATCTATTTGCTATAGGATACATGTGGCACCACCCTGGGTTTTTTACCGGTAAAGTGATCACCATCAGTGGCAGAAAAGGACAAGGGAAAAGACAATAATAGATTGCAATGGATGCCATAATAGAAATGTGGAGAAGAATTTGGGGAACAGAGAACGAATGTCAACCTCAAGCACCAAAGTCATGGAATATCCTTGAGTTCAGTATCAAATGAAATACCACACAGAGTTTTGTAAAAATCACAACTTACATGCAGATTAAACACTGTCCCTCCTCCTCCCTCCCCCACAAAATATGGAGGTCTGATATCATGTGTTACATAGATTCTGGTTAAAAATAGTCTTCTATTAAACATTTGCTGAATGAAAATAAGAATGAATTGATGGACACAATGATAGGATCTGAAAAACTTTTGAACACCTGGGGCCATATAGACCTGAAGGTGAAAAGTGACAGCCTGACAATATTGAACTTGAACTCCTTTCAGCACTTGTTCTAATTCTCCACTGTCCATAGGCTTCCTGCTAAATATCTTATTCCTGACCAATATCCATTGTTTCCTTCCATATGCAGGCAGAAGTAGTCTGTTTGCATTGATTTGTGATAAAAAATAATGATATAAAAATAAAAAAATTATTTCTAGACAACCAAATGTTGAAACTCATGTCTACATTTCTCCCAACTTATTCCAAAACAATTTTTTCTGTTATATCCTGGCAAGCTTTGCAGACAAAGTTCTGTGAAGTGCCTGCAAATGATTTTCTACTTTCTCTCCCACATAGACTACGTACATGATATTCTCATCATGTGTGTGCTTGTGTGTGTGTGCGTGTGTGTGTGTGTGTGTGTGTGTGTGTTGGTATAGCTAAACAAAGATATAGTCAGCAAGTCCCAAGTTTAAGCCAAGACTTACATGGCAAAGTAATTTGAAGGTTACCACACAGAATTACTACACAGTTGACTCTTTAACAGCACAAGTTTTTACTGTGAGGGTCCACTTATTGTCCAATTTTCTATAAACAAATGACATAAGTTTTAGTATCAGTAACTACAACACAGTGCTGTAAATTTATGTTCTCATGACTTTCTTAATATCTTTTGTTTACAGTAAGAATAAAATATATATAATAAGATATATGTAACATTTTATATATACATATATAATACAGAACATGTTAATTGATGGTTTATATTATCGGTAGATTTCCAGTCAGCTATAGGCTATTAAAAGTTAGATTTTGTGGAAGTCAAAAGTTATACAAGGATTTTCATCTGTTTGGGGGTGTGTGCCTCTAGCCCTCACATTATGCAAGAGTCAAGTGTATTTGGAGTTAGAAAAATTTTTGCATATGGCAACTTGGATGATTTGGTCACATTTCTTTAGGACTCCTGGGATATTGTTTACACTTAATTATGTCTAGTATACCATAATAAGGGAGGTGTGGTTATTTGGCTAGTTCTTGCCTATAATGAACTTCCATCTTCAAGGTCATAAAGACTCTGTCACATGATCCTAAAATTTATTTCACTCAAACCCTTCATTTTGTAAAAAAGGACAATAAAAACCTGATGAATTATCAGGTAATTTGTAGTAGTAGAATTGTGTTCTTTGGATTTCTAATCAAAAACTCACTCCAACTGCTTACTTGCTACCAACCTTACTATTAGAAGTCAAAGCAAATGAGTTTTAAGCAATTCCTAAGATTGAATTCCTAATGTGGGGATGAAGCAAAGGACTGAAAATTCATTAAGATATGATTACAGTGGTTCTCTACCCACAGGTGAGAATTAGAGCTGACAACAAAGCAATGAAAAGGGTTCTCCTGAGATAATTTACATGGCCAGTCCAATAAGAGTTTGTTATAACAGAATAAACAAATTACATGAGTTAAATTTAAGAGTGTCAGACACATGTTTACCCCTATCATTTAGGCCAAAATGAGCAAAAGAATCTAAACCAAGACAGTGGAAATAAATAAAAAGTTAATAACACACTTCAAAGACAGTGTAATTTGCATGTGTATTCCCAATTTTATACCTCTGTAATGGATTAAAGCTTAAATTTAGTTTTAAGTCTAACTCTCCACTATAGGAAACAGTCTGACAGGAAAGGAAAATGCCCCACAGAGGCAATCAAAGCAGTAAACAGCTGCTTGCCTAGAAATAAGACAGAGAAAATCACTTTTGGATAAATCATATTCTGGCCTAACTATTTCATGTTCACCTCTCTCGATGTTTAAACATTTCAATATGATCACTGTTTAATATCTGAAACAACTCTTTGATAATGCTTTTCATATAGGAGGCTATTTTTAGAAGAAAAACAAAAACCCACTAAGGGGAATAACATAATGGAGAAAGTTGTTTCAAGTAGACCAGATAGAAAGTGTGAGCTTCTAAATAGGTTAGATTTGGTCTGTTCTATGAGAACTATGATGGAATCATTACCTGTGTTGAATGAAGATAATGTTTTGACCCCAAAAGAAAGTGGAAGGTACCAGAACTCCCAAAAAGCATCAGTTAACTTCCCTGTAACTCACTTACTTAATCAGCTACAGACTGGAGGACCTCCTGTGGCTGGCAGGCAAAACATCATGGAAAAAAGTTCTATGACAATGAGTGTCTAAAAATAAAAGGCTCTAATTTACTGACAAAGATGGGTCATATCTGGTATTGGGGTGCTGTACTTGCCTGGTGGAGTTCTTTGCAGACTGTAGGTAATGTTTATAGAACACTATATACTCTATAAAACATGGCACTTTTTAATTAGAGAGAAGCATAAAGAAAAATTTCAGCTAAAATGCAATATAGTGACTGCTGGGGGAGAGCAAGAGTGGAGGGTCCTTGGCGTTCCATAAGAAAAGAATTTCATGAAGCACCCAGGTGGCAAGCTATAGGTTTAATTGACAGAGGAAGCACTGACACTGCGCAAGGTCAAGGGCAGGCTCTGGAAGCCAGAGATGTTTTTAGAGCAACTGAACTTTTATGTTTCCTTCTTTCAAGGCTGAGTGGAGTCTCTAATTATGCACACATACCTCCCCTCAACCCTTTCCCTGATTCTCTGGAATCTGGCCTCCTCCATTTTTCTGCCCTTTTTGTGTCTACTGAGAACTGTGCTGTGACTCTTGGTTCTCAGGGTGGTCCTTGCATGCAACTGCGAATTTAATGGCTATAAGTTGTGGGGAGACAATGGACTGAGCCCACAATAGTTGTCTCCAACTTTTAAGGGCCATGCTAGGTGCTTGTTGGGATAGCAGGATTTCCACGGGATTCTTTCCTGGAGAGTACTTGGGCAACACACCTGACTAACTGTTTTATATTAAAAATAAGTATATATATCAATGGAATAAAGATATCTATAAAACACTGAATTCAAATGAAAGCCTAAAAATAAAAAGGCTTTTATCTCTTAGTGTGGGGAGGGAGAGTAGGGAATGGGGGTCACGTGGTAGCATGGAAACTTCAGTGGTATGTAAGTGAGTGTGCAAATTGAGGCATGAAGCTGTACTCATGAAATTATAGTGACTGAAGTGATTGGTAAATTAATAAAACTGTATTAAAATTAAAAATAAAAAGTACAAGCTGTCTTTACAAGTCTTCCTTCCTCTTGTAATTCATTCCAGAAAAATGAATAAATCTATTTCTATTAATCTCTCTAGGTTTTCTTAAAATTCCAAAGGGGGCACTATTGCTAATCCAGTTGGTTTTGTTGTTTGTTTATCTTAATTATATATGAAGAACATGAAATTTCCATATCAGCCCATATTGCCCCTTTGAAAAGCGGCTCAGTGTTGTAACATAATTATGATGTGCCATAATTTATAAATGCACCAATAGGGAACCAGCTAAATCTCATTAAATTTCCATAATACATTTCCATATACATCAAAATGCATTTCCATGCTCCACTCTTACAAACAATTTGATTGAAGTCAGGAGCTGGGTCCTGTTCACCTTTGTCTAGCATCTACCTTGGTGACTGTAGAGTGGCTGAGGGTAATAGACTTTTCATTATCTATTGATCAAATTAGTAGATGCAGACAGACTGACAAAACAATTTAAGATTAACGAAATTTTGTATGATTGAATAGGAGGGCACAGCCTTTTCCTCATCTAAGAGAGCATACAGTCCCATAATCTTCATATTTAAAAGTAACTAGCTAACTTACTAGAAAAAAATAATAATTCACAATCCTAATTCCAGGTGTAACTCTAATTTCATGTAAAATCATGTTAACTGCCCTAGGGAAAAATATGAGGGGGGTGGAATAAGGAAAGAATCTTATAATAAAACACATCAAGATTCTACCCAGTATCCATTTATGATCCTCTACGCAGGCAGCAAACACATATGCACCCCCAAACTGAACTCAAGCTCAGGTCAAGAAAACATAACTCAATTCCCCACATGCTGTTCCTAAGCATATATTTCCTATGTTAGAGGCTGACAGAATTCCCAAAATGCAGTGAACTGAGCTAGTAGAAATAAATATAATTCTAGTTTCAAAGTGAAAGCTGTATATTATACTGCAGGTATCAGTTAACAAAGCTAGAGACATCAGCTGGGACTAGAACCTCACCTTCAGTTGGGGAAGGATTTACAGCCCATAGCTCGAGACTGAGCTTTTTCCAATTCAGGAGTCAAGGTACTAAAATTGCAACAATTTGAAGAGTGCTCTCATGTAGCTTGAATCATTTACTAATCAATACTAAATAAATTTAACCTACATTCTAGAAACTGAGTTTTACAAAGAGTTGTTAAAGACCATATGTGCTTTAAACATCTACAGATAAATCAATCTAAGTTGTCATGAAAAAATAAATAAGCAATGTGGAAAGCCCTGCCAATGGAAGAGCTTAGTGTTAGAACAACACATACAAATGGCTTTAAAATAGAATATTCGTTCTTGCCATAGAACAAAGGATAAAACAGCATAGGGCTAGACTCTCCTATGAGGAGGTTAAAGAACTGTCCTAAACTCATTTTCCTTAGATACCAACATTGGTACTAAACACAAAGGTATTTTATCTAGATTCCCATTCCCTATCGATCTTCCTAAAATGCAAATTTGAGCATATTATCCCCACCCTACGCCCCACAACCACACCTACAAAATATAGTCCAAGCTCCTTGGCACAAAGCCCTCTTGTGATCTAAATATATCCACCACCATTTCCCATTACAGTACTGCTCAAAAATGTCTGAGACCTTCCACACTGTCCTAGATCTGCTTATTCTGCTCCTTCTCTCTGGACTGGCTTCACTCTTTTCCTACTTAATCACTTTTCTGACCTCTTTTCCCATTCCCCAAGTTCCCATAGAGATAACTTACCATTAATTAACTTTTAATACATTTATTCATTCTGTTCCTTCACCCTTGCCTAAAATTCATTCAAAATTAACTTGAAACACAAGCCCATAAGCAAGAATTAGGCTATCCAAGAAAGACCAGTAGTGAATACAATGGACACAGTCCTAGCTCTAAAAGAATTATCTCACTTAGGGGACCTCCCTGGTGGCGCAGCAGTTAAGCGCTGCGCTGTGGAGCTGTCAGCAGCGGTGACTCAAGTTTGACGCCAGCCTGGGAGATTCCCACATGGTCCAGCAGACCTCTTCTGCATCGCCCCGCTGCTCCCCTCAGCAGTGTGTTTCCGTTGATCTGCCTGTTCTGCTCCCCACTCTGTCTCTGGTGAACCCTCTCGCCGCCCGATGCCTCTGGCCTGTACCCCAGCTTGTATGCATAAATAAAATCTTTAAAAAAAAAAAAAGAATTATCTCACTGATAACTAAACAGACATTAAACAAGTAACTAAATAAATCCCAATCTAGTCCACTCTTTTCCTTTATGTGCCTACCATGTGAACTTCTAAGGATGTGTGCAAAACACTTCATTTCACTCATGTTTATGTGTCTTTATGAATTCCAAAGCCTCTTACATTTAGGATCATTGCGTTATTTACCTTAGTATGTTCCAAACATAATGTAGTTTGTGGAACACAGATTACACACACACACAATTTTAGCAAATGCATCTACCGGATGCACCATATCCCCAGGGCAGAAAACACCCTGAAAACTCCTCCATGTCTTGACAGCTGCAGCACACATTTTGATTGTTCTTTCTCCATCCACCAAATAAGCTGACTAAGCCAAGACTCCACTTTAATCTAGACAGGCACTGGGTATAGCTGTCAAGTTTTGAAAATGTTTCTACGTAATGGGAGTTTCTAAATTTCCTAATCATTCATTCACTCTGTGTTTAATAAGTCTATAAAGAAGGCTTTCTTATCTAGAATACTCATGGGAAACCTTTTCCCTGTTCTTAAAGATCATTGAAAATTTGGTTAGTCACAATTTGGACATACTTTAAGTAATTACATTTGGGCAATATGTTCATTTTTATATAAAAATAATTATAATCAAAGAAATATGTACTTTGCACTGAACATGGCATGGATTTCCTGGGTATGGTAATTAGATCTAAAACACACAGAAGCAGTCAACAACCAGGAATTCAGAAATGCTTTTCTCAAAGGAGAAAGTCACGATTGGTTGTTTGATGAAGTTCTCCCAGGTGGAAGATAATTGAGGACATATTTATAGAAACCCTTTACTGATAATGAATTTTATTTTTATACCTTAATTTTACCACTTTTTCATTGCAAAACCTTGGATCAGCCACTTACATTTCCAAAACTTATAAATTATGGCTGCTCCCTAACTTATGGGTCCATATGGCATTACATTCAGCACATAACCCCAAACCTGGCATATAGAAGCATATAGTAAATATTTGTCGAATGAATGGAAGATGGGATTAATTATGTGACCATTATATAAGATGGACAGGGGAACAGCTTTTATGAACCATGAAACATACAAAGCAAATGCTAGATATTAATATTATAGGGGCACATATAAAATGTATTACTTTTAGAGTCATTTTCCTGGAACTGTGCCTCTCATTTTATTCCCACTGTAGGAATAGTACAGTCAATTGAAAATAGACCTAAGACTCAGCAGGCATCCCAGTGATGAATTTCAAAAGAGATGAGAGTTCAAAGGTTCTATTTTAGACTGTAAAACTTAAAGTGGTAAGAAGGAGAGCTTTCTCTTTGTATAGATTATGGTCTGTTTTACCAGGGTCAGCTCTGTGAAGGGACCAAAATAGGCTACATTACTATCAAACACTGTTTTGTTTCACTGGTGTAGACATAGCCCATGCGAGACCTTGTCAAAATTTGTCAGATAATATAAAGGAGAAAATACTACCATTCTTTAGCTTTTCCACTTTGGGTGCTCTTAAATAAAGTTAGCTAACAATGAACCGACATTTGTGTTCAATGTAAGAATGAAATGAAACAATGCTTCTCTATTTTTAGTGAACAGCTCCTGTGCTGGTATTGGACAGATCACATTGTAATCATATTGGACTAATACTAAAAAGACTTCAGGGACCTGGAGAGGACTTTTTCCAAGGGGACTCATGTCTAGAATTCATCATGTTGTTGTTCACATGAGAAGTTGGTTCTAAGCACAAAGTTCATATTGAAAACCATCTGGTTTCTCATAAGGGAAGTTGGTACTAAAAGGGCTGATTTTACATGTTCAGGAGGGAGAATCCCCTACCTTTTTTCAAAATATAAGAACAGCTATATCAGAATATTCTCCTCGTTGGTAAACAGAAAAATAGAGCATGACTTGCAATTTGGTATCTGTTATAAATTCTGTTTTTTTTTTTAACATTTTATTTTTTTTTTCCATTTTTTTTTTATTGTTATTTGTGTCTTTTACATTTTGTATTCCCTTTGGGCAGCCCACATCTGTTATAAATTCTAAGTGCTAAAGAAAAGGTGCACTTTTGTAAGGTGAATAATATAGTTATCAATTATGAAATTAAGTTTCTTTTATATTTGTGATAAATGCTTTAATAAAAGCTAAGTGCTTTTATTCCTCAAAACAACCTGTTTTTGAATTGAAATTCATTTTGAGATGGGAAGGTAAAGATCAGAGAGCTTAGGTGAACTGAGCAAGTATAAACAGTGAGCACATGTCAAGACCAGGATTAAATCCCAGGTTTTTGATATTTCACAGTTTTTTGCCATATTGTTCCTTGCATAATATTATCACTTACTCCATCTTATCACAAACTTGATTTGAGAGACTTTAATCAATAGTATGAGAAGAATATCAAGAACCTTTATTCATTCAACAATGATTTATTGGGCACTTACTATCAGGCATTATACTAGAACCTACAGAACCAGAATAGTGAACAAAATGAAGAAGTCTCTGCTGTCACAAAGATTATATTGTCATAAAGAGAGACAGTCAACAGACAAGAAAATACATATATGTATTAGTTCACTCATGATAAGTATTGAGAAAAAATAGTCAAAGTAATTTAAGGAGCAAAAACTTACATGGGAGGGGGTAATATTTTAGATATAACAATCTAGAAAATACTAGGCAAAGACCTAAATAAAAGGGAAGGAAAACTTTGGAGATGTGTAGAAGAAATGTGTTCCAGGAAAAGAGATGGGAGTGCAAATGTCCTGAGGTCAATGTATGCTTGGCTTTCTTTGAAGTAAACTGAGTGTGGGACTCAAATGAAGGAGGAGACTGAAGAATGAGAAAATCAAAGAGCTACCAGGGTTCTAATCTCAACCTCCTTTGTGCCAGCATAAATGGGGATTTCATATCTCAAGAGGTTATCAGGATGACAGCAAGGGACCCTCAGGAAGAAAAGGCCTTTCATGAGATTAAAATCAAGTTTCAAGATCTAACTATGCTAGGGGCCTCCCTGGTGGCGCAGCGGTTGAGTGCTGCACTATGGGTCTGTTGGCAGCGCATGCGATGCGAGTTCGACGCCCAGACGGGGAGAATCCCACATGGTGCGGCAGACCTCTCCTGCCGCGCCTGCTGCTCCCCTCAGCAGTGTGTTTCTGATCTGCCTGTTCTGCTCCCTGCTGTCTCTGGAGAACCCTCTCGCCGCCCCACGCCTCTGGCCTGTACCCCCAGCTTGTATGTATAAATAAATAAATCTTTCAAAAAAAAAAAAAGATCTAACTATGCTGTATTATATGGAAATGTAATGTATATAATGTGTATCTTTAGATATAAACCTAAAGATTTGGGTTTTATTTTTTATAAGGCAGCAAATCCCATTAAGGAATAAATGTTTTCATATTTAAATATTGGAGAAGAGGATATCTAAGATCCCTCATTCTGAGAATCAATGAAAATCATATTTATTTCATCTGGTTCCCAATTCTCCAGCAACAACTGAGAGCAAGACAGAAATTTTCTTCAGTAAGGCTCAAAGTAGCTGAGAAGAGTAGCAATAATAAAATCTCAAAGGAATCAGGGTTTCAATAGAAAAGAGGATGGAAGTGGGAAAATAAGGGGACAGTTTTCTTTGGGTTCACTCATTCTTGTACCTTCAGTGAACGTTAACCAAACAAGTAGATCAAAATATTTTATTTGTGAATGATTATATAACATGAATAAAGCTGGTCTCCTTCATGGTCTAGTCTCAAAGTATAAAGAAAAACAATTAGAAACATTAAAAAGCATTTTAAAGCTACTGCTGCTTAAAGCATTTTTTTCTTTTCACTATTTTCAGCAATATTTTCAGCATATTTTTCTTTATACTATTTGCCCCAGAACCTTCTCTGTCTTTGTAACCCCTCCTCTTATCACCTAGGGTCTAATCTTATTTTTTGCTAGTACTTTTCCAAAGCAAAATGCTGCCAGTATAAGTGGGTCCTTCCAAATATGCAGTTTTGCTTACCCATTATCTAAAAAACAGATTTATAAAACATTCTTTGGTAAGAAGAGGAGGAATAAAAGCTCCATACAAATATGCTGGATTTCATAATTTTTCTCCCTAGATAATTGGTATGTTGACTGATTATCTCTCCAGTGACTTGAGTTGCTACTTCTATATCCTTAAATTAGAATGAAAGACTTTTCTATTAAATGGTGGGATTCACTGTAATTCAGCACTGTTAATACAATAATAACCAAAATGGAAATGCATTTTAAATTGTGTCCTAATTTACATTTTTATATATAAATGCAAGTTCTTTGTTGGCGTTTGCTGCTTATGTACTTTTAATATTATTGGGTCTTCTGACTTCTTTGATAATGCAATAATTAGGTAAACATCTGAATTTGAAAGATAATTTTTCACATAACCGGATCAACCCAATGCTACAATGATAAAACAATCCTTTAACTGACCTCCTTTTATGTGTGAAACATACAAAATTCTTTAGTGGTGGGGATGTTAAGAAGTTTAGGATTTGTGGGTACATGAATGCATGCATATGTGTGGGAGGAAATCTTTTTTTTAAGAGCAATAGATTTGAGTATACTGCACATGTATTTAGAGTTGTATTATAAAAGAAAAGAATATCAAATGTGGCAAACATATCAATATATTAACAAACACAAAGATATCTTTTGTGATTCTCTGATCAAATAAAATGATTTCAATTCCACTAAAAGGAATAAATTCTATTACTCATAATGTAAAATTGAACAATGCCTTAGAATTGTAGCATGTTCCCCTTAACCCCTGCTTAGATTTTAGTGTCCCCATGTTCTTGAGCTTAATTCATCAATCATAGAAAATGTCTCAAAAATCTGTTAAAAGAAACAAAAGTTTAAATTATTCAATCATCCTTACATGCCTTTTTAAATTTGTTTAAAAAAGTAACTTCTCTGTATGGAAATTTTCAAACACAGAAGTAGGATAATACTATAATAAATACACATATTGCCTTCACCTATTTTCAGCAATTATTCATAGTATGCTAATTTGGCTGTAATTCCAAACCTTTTTTGAATTATAGTCAAGTTATATGCAATTTTATGAATTATATTTAGTTAACTCATAGAATATATATACACAAACACCTTCACATAGAAATCTTAGATTTTTTTTAGATCCTTGGACATGAATTTCCTAGTCAGACTTCACACGTTGGACGGTTATTCTAGAAGCTATAGTTACGCCTGAACAAAATCTACAGCGCACTATACCTAGTAGCATCAGCTTCAAATGAAAGGACAAAATAGAAATCTTTGACTTGCTGTTAAATAGGAGTTGCAATGAGTAGGGCAGTAGCAGAATAATTATAAATGGCAGAGCTCATAAAGCCTCGTGTGAGAGGAAACGTGACTGCGGCCACGGTAGAAAGGTCCCACGCATCGTTCCTGTCTGTCAGCTGAGGCTCTCTGCAGCCCTGGGAAGCAAAGGCATCTATGAGCTGCCCTGCTGTCCCTCCTTAAATTGTCATCAGCAGCAACCGAGGAATAATACAAAGTTCCTTTCTTCATTCAGTCACAGGGATACATCAAGGAAAAGGTGAACAAAGAGTTGGCTCTATTCTGTATTGATAACAGGTAACCAAGCACTCTAAAAAATATGAAGGGAATCTGACATCCCACTGTGTGGATTCATGGTTTTTATTTAAAGCACCAAGCTAGAATGGTTCAGATTTATCCCCTTTACTGGACTTAACATAATTACTTGTCTGAGGGCTTCATAAGAGAAAGAAATTTAAATGAGTCACTGATACCTCACTTTACTAACATTAGGGCACTGGTCCAAGACTTAATATAAGAAATTATAGATCCTGGCCCAGGGTAATTTTAATCTCTGCCCATAATAACAGGCCTTCAGCTGCCAAAGGCAAGGACTTTGTGTGCTGAAACTGGAACTCTGACCCTCAGATACAGTCTCAAGCACAAAGAAAGATTCCAGAACTTGCAGGAGCAACATATAAACAAACATGGATCAGATCAGTCATCCATACAATCCCTTACCAGATTATTTATATACACAAATGTGTATCTGTATATTATGTTTTTAGAGCAGGGAATGTAAGACCTCCCTTCATAAACATTGGATGTGACTGAAAACATAAAAGGCAAGTTTAATTCATGATTTTAAAAGGGCTTTATCCATTTTTTTTTTTTCACATCAGGTTTTCCTAATTGTGTCAAGTAAGAATTTCCCAGAAAAGACAACTGCATTTACCCTATGCTACTTACTATCATGTCAGTCATACTCTAGGGCTTCTTGCATTTTCCTTCTTCAAGGCTACCACATTGGCTGGGCATGGAGGTGATAAACTACAGCAAACTACTTTGCTGGCTCAAAATTCCAGTATAATACTTTATTTTCTGGTGAAAGGACATCATTCTTTTTAAAGTAAGGAAGTTATTAAGAGTAAAAATTACTTATTCTTTCTTCCTGGCTAATCAATTCATTTGGGTCCTGGATGAATCCTTAATTGAAAATAAAAATTCTTGAGGGTTTTTGACCCTCAAGTAAAATTTTCTTGTCTGAATTAATAAGTCTATCTTTTTAAATTCTATCAGATGTATCCTTAGGGGGCATTTATGAACTTCTAAACTAATTTAAGTTCTAAACTTTCTTGCAAGAGAGCACAGCAAAGGAACAATATTGATATTGATTCATGACATTACTGAATTGCATTCATAACAAAGTTACTCCAAAATAGGTACAATCCTAAAGGAACAATTTTTAAAAGGCCAAAAGATTTGCATTTGAAGGATAGTCAGCCAGCTAAGAAGCATCTCAAATTACAAGTCCAAAGTTTAACTCTTGATTGCCCATCTACAACAAGCTTTTTCTCCAGTCTCCTTCATTTCAGTGCCATTCACCCAATTGTTCAAGTCCTAAATCAAGAGAATTCCTTTACTTCTATGTACTTAACTTTTTATTATATTTTCAAAATAGATCCCGAAGTTTTCCATTTTTGTCTATCTCCTCACTCACCTAATTTTTTTTCAAAAGTGCTAATATCTCTTTCTGGGATATTCTGCAATAGCCCCTATATTGATTTCCATAAAATAGTGATCTTTCTAAAGCAAAACATAGGCCTTCCTCTTCCTGCTTAAAAACTTACCATCAAACTTAGAAAAAAGCTGAAGTCCCTACTTATCCCCGTAGCTTGTTTTCTAACCATGCTGCATACTGCATTCTGCTCTAAATACCTTTGTGACTCCAGGCATCTCTTTCTTAGGGGTTTTTGCATTGGAATTCTATAAGGAAGACTCTTCCTCCAGATATGCTGTATCACTGAAACCTCAACTGAATGTTATTTTGTCAGAGATGCCATACCTGGCCATACAAAATGGTCCAAGACCTTGCCAACACTTGTTATCTCTTCTAATTTTGATGATATCCCAGATTGTTTAAAGTTTTCTCAAAGTCAGAGAGTTAGGGGAGCATTCTGAACTATAAACTGTCCTACCTCTAAAAAAATAATAGTAATAGCAATGCTGAGACAATCACTAACTTTCAGTGAGCTCTCTTAATTACATGTCAGGCATCTAGTATTTTAGATATTATAGGAAAGGCCATGCATACAAATATCCACATTTCCAAGCTTCCTTAAGTCTCTAAACCTCCCTGACCTATAAGCCAACAAACATGACATGTGGCCCGTCTGAGTCCAGCCTCCAGAGCAGTTGTGCCTTCCCCTTGTTTGGTTTCCAGACATCATGTTCTTGGGGGCTATGTGTTCTGTAGGTGGTACAGACTCTATTTTCACACTGCTCTCTGTGCAACTATGCCCATCAGAGCCCCCACAGACCTACATTTGTAGCATAAACAAGGAGTAACAATTTTTCAGAGTTAAGTCACTGAGATTTGAGAATTGACTACCATAGTATGATATATACTATATGGACCAATTCAAATATGCTATCTCATGTAGTCCTAAAATGATTCCATGTTGTACATTATAACTTTCATTTTATAGATCACATAAGTAAGTCTCAGTGACACATAAACCACTCAAAATCACATAATGACTAATGGATGGAAATATACCAAGGTTTTGAATCTACAGTCTGCTTCTACCACTGAAGACTTATTCAGTCCTATTAACGAAATTCATTTCTTTGGAGGAAATAATTTTAAACTATTCAATGGTGATATTAATCATACTGCTTTATATTGCATAACTTCCTAGAGAAGTTCTGAATAAAAGGACAGCTGAAAGTCTTACTGTCTTACCAAGATATATGACCAAATTACACATTAATGGCAGCATTTCTGTACACTGTTCTCTAAAAAACCTAAAATACAACACTCTAATACATGATTGTTAAATTTTATTGACTAACCCAGTGATAATTGCTTTATAATTTGTAACTCCTCCATTGTTCTCCATTTTATGAGAAATCATGGATTGTGCAGAATCCCACGAGAACCAATTATCGGCAAAGCAATACAAAGAGAGCCTTCTCAGCTCATCTCAGTAAAAATGGTCAGTTAATTTACAGTTAGAATAATATTTGTATAACCAAGGAATTCATACCACATCTATTTGCATTCTTCTGGATGTAGACAGAATTACTACTAATTGCAGAAAATATAAAGCTAAATATTTTTATACGAACTGAATGAAGAATTCAGCCAAGTGTTTCAGTCAATAGTTTTCCCCTACCACTCAGAGGTATAAATTATACTTTCTATGAACAGGCTAACTGAGAGCATCTCTAATATTTGTGTCTTTATACCCCAAGATTTATATGATAAACAACAGCAAACGCAATGGCTTTTCCATTAATGAAGGAAGAAGACAAACCCTACTTGTGTTTGATCAATTCTTTACTATAGCAAAATGATTTTGGTTATAGATTGTAAACAATGAAATATACCTTGGTGGCTACTATAATAAACAAATAAAAGCTAAATATATAGCCATGAAAATCATTTCAATAATTCCAATTTTTTTTTAAAGATTTATTTTTTATTTATACATACAAGCTGGGGTACAAGCCAGAGCTGTGGGGCAGCAAGAGGTTTCACCAGAGACAGAGGGGGGAGCAGAACAGGCAGATCAGAAACACACTGCTGAGGGGAGCAGCGGGCGAGGCAGGAGAGGTCTGCCCCACCATGTGGGATTCTCCCTGGCCGGGCGTCGAACTTGCGTCGCCGCTGCCGACAGCTCCACAGTGCAGCGCTTAACCGCTGCGCCACCGGGGAGGCCCCAATTCCAATGTTTTAAGATCATACCTATGATGGTAATGTAAGCATCATTGGAGTCTTTGTCTTCTTAAATTTTGAATTAAACTTAGTATCACTTTCCAATAAAGAGATAAGGTTAAGTTCTGCGAGACAAAGTTCAGGGACAATGTTTTTCTGAAAAACAGAAGTGGTTTTTCAGTTGTATTTACATATATGGGACAAAGACAGCAAAGAAAACTGAACTGACAAGCTTTTAGTGCACTCACTATGCAAACTGTAGAAGTTGGTCCACTGTGCAAAGGTATTGAATTTATATGTGAACTCCCCATCCCAGCTAAGTAATAATATGTACTACTGTAGCTGCTTATTTCTAAAAGCAACTTCAGTTGGCATGGAATATAGGAAAGAAGGGAATAAAAAGGGTATACTGGATTCCTATTTCTACTTCAACAAGATTCCCACAAACTCACTCACTTGAAATGACACAAACTTATTCTCTTATAAATTCTAAAATCAGATTAGATATGAAAGTCAAGGTATCATCAGAGCTGAGTTCCTTCCAGAGGTTTTCAGGATCATCTGTGTCCTTGTCCTTTTTAGCTTCTAGAAGCTGTCTGCATTCTTTGGCTTGTGGTCCCTTCCTCACAGTGCTCTGCTCCAACCTCTTGCTCTTGTTGTCATGTTTCCTAATCTGCTGAACTTCCTGCTTCCCTTATGAGAGCTCTGTGATTACAGCGGGCCCAGTAGAAAAATCCAGGATGATCTCCCCATCTCAAAGTAGTTAACTACACCACATGTATAAGTCTGTTTTACCCGGTAAGGTAATATGTTTATAGGAGTTGAAGATTAGGTTGTAGATATATTTGGGGTGCTATTTTTCCACCTACAACAGAGGGAAGGAAATGAACACAGTCTACAATGATGAGCTTAAATTAGCTACATTCATCACATGGTAAGGTGCTTATGGTCTGTCTGTATCTAGATAGCCAGTTAATATTGAGGAATAAACCATATTCTGAACAAAGCTTCAATGATAACTTAAAAAATAAATTTTGTTTATACAATTCTTCGAAATGCAAGATTAAAATAAAAGTTAAATTTGGTCCCAGAGTGCATTAAATGGTGACATAACATGGATAGTGAGCAGAAAAGAACAAATTCAAAATAATATGTTCAAAAACAGGAACATTCTTTCACTGTGAAAAGATGTGGAATATTGCAAAGAATGAGTCAAAGGTAAAAGTACAATTGAAGACCAAAGAACATCTATTCTAGGAGTACATTATCTCCTTATGGGAATCTTCAATTTTTGTAATCATTGGCAAAAATAAGGAGACACTAAGTGCCTAGATGAAAAAGACAAGTAATTACTAAGGTCTCTTTTATGCCTACGGGAAAATTAGAGTTGGATTTCTGATCGTGTCTCTTCTTACTAAGAAGAAAATGGAAACACTTATGAAAGTAGAACAAATTTTGCCTTAGGACAATTTCAGAAATTATTGTAGTTTTGGAAATCATCTATTTTGGTATATTATTCCAATTATTGAAACCATCATTTCCTGATGAACTTTTCAAAACCACAGAGTAGTTTCTAAATGTAATATAGTAAGGATTTCCCGTAAATGAAGGTGGATAAAAGGAGAGTTTAATTAATGTCACTACTAAAAGCTCTCCCAAATATTAAAAACCATTGGGAAGGGCTTATAGTCTATAAAATTTGGACAATACTAACATTCCAAATCATCAAATTGAGAAAGTTCTGTCAATATTATGAACATATTCATTGGGGAAAGTATTTCTGAGGTATACAGCAAAACAAGGGTTGACTTTGATTCATATGCAGAGAGCTCTCACAAATAAATATGTAAAATTAATGACTAAAAAGAAAAATGAAGAGTGCAAACCATAGATACTTGGTAAAAGATACATAATTGAACAAGAAAAAGATGAAAATGCTCAAACTCATGAGTAAAAGAATAAAATCATAAGTAAAAGGTAACATTTTATAACTTTTAGATTCACAGAAATTGTCAAGTTTGCTTTTTCCCAGTATTACAAAAACTAGGAAATAGGAGTTTTGTAATGTTGGTTGTTTGGCTGAGTTAAAGATATATAAACCTTAGTGGTGGGATTGGTGTGAGAACCTGCATCTGAGGTGGTGTTATCCTATGCCTCTGAATCACATGCAAGACTGTAAATCAATGTTATCTCAATTATTAGGGGTCCAACACATCATACTTTAAAATATGTGTAATTATTTTTATCTCAAATATTTATCTATCAATTTATTTCTGCCTTGTAGATTTCTCTTTATCTTCCTTTTTTCAGTTGAATTAACATTGAACTATAATGCTACATAAGTTTCAGGTATGCAACTTATGTATCTATACATTAAGATCACCGCCAAAAGTCCAGTCCTCACCAATAATTTCCTTCGTGCCCACTCCCCTTCCCTTCTGCTAACCACTAATTGGTTTTCTAACCCTAAAATTTGTTTTAGTTTTATCTCATTCATTAGTTTGCTTTTCCTACATATAACATTTATGAAAACACTGACATTGGCCAACAGATTGTTTCCTGATATACATTTCCAATCTAATTGTTCCCTTACAGTTTCATAGACATTAAACACAGACATATCAGGAAAGGAAAAGAAAGAGGGAAGGACCTAAGTAAGGAAAATACCATAGATAAGAATGGAAGTTATGAAGAAGTAAAAGTATTTTTACATAATTTTCAAAGCATAGTTACAGGTAATATAAAGATACAATTATTACACTAATATTATATTTTTGTAAAAATTTGATATTTTTTGTAATATATTTATTTTATGTGTATGTGTGTGTATGTGTCTCCTCCTCACCATCCCGCATCTGCACAAATTCATTTTTTGAAATCTAATTTCTAATGTGATGGAATTCAGATGTGGGTCTTTGGAAGGTGATCAGATAATAAAGCCATCAAATATGGGATTAGTCATCTTATAAAAGAGACCCCACAGAGATCTCTAGACCATCTGCCTATGGGGTGACACTGAGAAGACAGCTATAATGAACCAGAAAGTAGGCCCTCACTAGACATTAAATTTACTAACACCTGGAACACAGACATCCCAGGCACCAGAAATGAGAGAAATTAATTTCTATTGTTTATACCCCATCCATCTATGGTATTTTTGTTAAGAGTGGTCTGAACAGACCAAGACAATGCCCAATAAATATACTTGAATAAATTAATAAGGGAGCAGAATCAGAAGAGACTATAGAACTGGCAAATCCAAGAGATCCAAGGAAGTTTGACTGGTTGGTCATTCACTCATTCATTCATTCATTTATGATTGCTAGGAGCTTTGGTTGTTGGAAGTTCCTGCCCAACATTCATTGGATGATTGATGGAATAAACAATGAAAACAAAGTAAATGAAGAGGAAAGTATTATCTGTAGCTGCTCAACCTTTGTTTTTCCAACTACAGTCCTCCTGTTCAAGGCCACCTACCATACTGGCATTCTGTAGAGGAGCAAGCTTGGCTTTGCAGTCATGCTCTGGTTTGTCTACTGGCACCTGCTTCTGTCTTTTTCTAGCTCTAGCTTTCTGACTGCTACCATTGTGAAAATACCTATGAAATGTCAGGTTTCTTTGTGTTTGTTATCTATATGATCATTATTTTAGGATATTACACATTTTTCTCTAGATGAACATTATTTTATAATACTTGCAAAATACAGAACATAAAGTGGAAATCCTACTGCTGAGATCAATAAATGCTATCATTTTGGTGTACTTTTTCTGAGTATTTTTCCATTATAACTGAATCATTTATGAAATAAAAATGAGTTTACTTTTATAGCTTTTAAGTTAATAAATGTTCTCCTATTATATACTAAAACGTTTTCTCATTACTAATTTTGAAGTTATGCATACCTCTGAAAATTTCTAAGAGTTTGATATTATTTCCAGGATAACCTAAAAGGGGGGGTTCTTACTTTTTAAAAGAAGTTGGGAAATTTCAAGCAAAATATTAGCAGCAGATGTCAGTAGCTGTGTCTCTAAGACAACAGAAGTTTTCCTGACTATGAGAGCCAATGCAGGGAGGTCTAGTAATAGAAAATAAAAGATTAGGCCAAATGTCATTGCTGTCAGGGAATTCTTTGGGGAGTGACACAGACCTCTCAGAAATTTGGAAGTGTTCTATGCACCACACAGGAAGAAAGCCATCCGTGCATTTTAGCATTAGGGGCCAGTTAAAATAATTATTGGCCGTGGCCAAATTAATGGCTAGAGATGAAGAGACGTGGGTTACCTGGAAGGAGGTATTAACAAATCTACTCATTATGGTTGATATTGTAGTTCTGGAGTGAAGGATAATTATTCACAGTAGTAGAACCTTACCCTTTAATGAGGAGGACTCACAAAAGATTAATTCCAATATAAGCTGTCCCCTGGCAGCCATTATATGAATGTTCATTAACATACACTAGTGAATTTCAATACCTTTCTTGTCTTTGATTATGCCTATATTCTGGGAGTTACCTAATGGGAACCCAATCTTGTAGAATTTAGGAAAGTGGTTTTTTGAGATTGTTGTACCAAACTGAAACATTCTCGTTAACAATAGAAATGAAAACTTGTCACTAATGGACACCTACATTTGTAATCAGTCTTTCTGGTTAATTGATTTGATTACTGCATAAAACCAAGACAAATTTACAATTTGAGCTAGAAAAATAATCAGCTGTACCAGAGTCAGCAGATATCCAGCATTTAAAACTCTCCCATATTAAGATACAGTAAGTATAACTTAGATAAAAGGGCTTATGGCATAAAACAAATCAAAACATTCTTCAAACCATAAGTGGACCATTCACATTGTAATATGTTTTTACTATCATCAATTAAACTTCTATGTAGTAATAATTCAGTTGTGTTCAAACTATTCAGGTGGATCAAAATCAAGAAAATACTGTTACTTAATAGTCAAGTGTCCTCACCATAGTCAAAATGAAATGAATGAGTAAAGGATATGCTTAGTAGGCAGTATTATCTCTATTTTTATAAAGTGACTTATTTCAATATTCAAGTATTCGGGAGAAAGGATTAGACTAAGGGCTATCAATAGCCCTCTCTGCTGTATACTTAGAAAATGTTATTTTGGCACCTGTCACACATCACAGGGAAACGTGTGGGAAGAAGCAGTGCTTTCATCAGAACTCTATAGTATTTTACTGAGTTTATAATTTAGAAGACCCCTGGTAATATGAAGGAATGCAGGAAGACATATAAGGAAAATGACTCACCAGATACAGCTGGCAGGTACATATGATCGTTCAGACACAAAAACAAATGAATTGCATCACCTTTTCCACAGGGGTGACAAAAATGCTAATTTTTGTCACTACCATCATAGCCTTAGATTTCACATTTCTTTGAAACTAAATGTTCACTGCTTTGTTGACAAAAGTCCTGGAGAAAGTTCTGATGAACAAGAAATTAAATAACTAATCTATCTTGACCTCATAAAATACAGAAGCAGAAATCACCATTATAGCAATCTTACATTTTTCCTTGGATCAAAGATCTCCACTATTGCATGGATAGCTCATACCAGAACCGGGGAGGGAATATGACATTTATATTTCATTCAACTTTAATTCTGATATAAATTCATATCCATATATAAGGATGCAGAGACAAAAAGCTTGAGAAGCTTGACAAATACTAGTGCATACAATTTTGACCAGCGTTTAATGTTCCAAATGTAAGCTAGTTACAATCAAATGATGAAGAAGAAAAGCGTGGAAATTAAATCTGAGCATCCAGGACATAAGACATACAATTCACAAGAAAACCATAGTAACTATCAGGGTGTAAGATATATTAATATGCAACAATAGAAAAAAGTTGATAAGAATATTACTCTAAACTCTCTAGAACATACTTCTGTTAAACAGATTCATAATCACTATGATTTTGGAGAAGAGTCACCTGTGTTAGAACTATCATTATAGTGTCAAGTTGAAAAATTACTAAAGATTTTTGCATTAATGATGGTTGGCCCAATCTTCCAATGTAATGAAAACTATCGCATGAAGATTGCTCTGCTCAAACATTAGGCCTAAGGCAGACTTGTCTTGAAAGGTCATTTCTCGTTTCTATATCCACTCAAAGGTAAAATCACCATCATCTGAAGGCAATGGGAGGACAAAAACCGGGGAACTTTTTGAGGCCAAAAAGTATAGGTTAGTTCTCCATCTTATGCATGTCATTTATTAAAGTTTTATGATTTACTGCCTGGCTATTGACTCAGCATAAAAGAAAATACTTGTAAAAGACAAAGTATGTCACAAGTTCATTCTCCCAGTTCTCATTCATTCACTCTCTTTCCTCTCTGCTCCCCCTTTACTAATAGTTATCATTTATTGAGCTCTTCTGTATGCCAACCACTATTCATGCATTAACTCATTTCCTCTTTATCAACATCTAGTAAGGAATATTTAGTTACTACCCCAATTGCACAGTTGAAGAGATCAAGCCTTTTAGAGATCGAGGTTATACAGGGTCTTGTGATTGGTAGGAGTACGGTCATGATTATAATGTAGGGATGTCTACCTCCAATTTTCTAAATTTATTTGTAGTGATGTATATCAATAGATCTCATAACTAAACCAGACAAATTCTACTTTGCTTATAATCACCACTTTCAGTGTTAATATCATTTCAAGGTAAGCAAAGATAAGTATTTCTCATTATTTTCCTCTATTTTTTTCAATTAGTTCCTGCTTCAGCATGTTATATGAATATATTCATTGCATTTATACAATGGTTCACCACCCCCACCACAGCTAATCTGGGATAACTATCATGTATAAAAGCCTACATTCATTCCTACCAATTCCTCCATCTGAATTTGTTAATTAAGGTGAGTGTTTTCTCTCAGGATGATCAAAAAAGCATTAATTTTCTTTAAAAGAAAAATTATCTCCTAGAAAAACAAGAGAGAAAAATCACTTATGCTTCTTTTGGTAAAACATGGTCTTACACTTTTCAAAGGGAAATACTCTTCTCATAAATTTGCTACATACTTCTGATTTTCTTAGTGAAACTATTTCAGGTATTTTGAAATATTTATTTTACCATCCATCAGAAAGTTTTGAGTGAATTATAATACTTAATTACAGTAACTGTATGAACCTAAGTTTATTCAAATGTTTAAATTACTTTCATTTTCTATGGTCTTAAATTGTGTATATTAAAGACCTTCCCACTCACAAGTTTGAATTATGGATCACTTACACATTCCTTTGAGATATAAATCCAGAATTTTGGATGCTTGACAAGACCTTGAATATCATTTCTTCCACTATTTTAATTAGCAGCCAAGAAAACAGATTTACAGAGTTTCCACAAGGAGGAAGAGAGACCAGGATAAATTTAAGAAGAAAAAAAAGTGGGGCTGGGACCAACACTCTTATCTCCTCCTGCGTTCTCCTAAGGAGAATTTCATTAGTACATTATGAAAAAAA
>PVIJ01003463.1:80168-134919 GCA_004024925.1 Scalopus aquaticus
GGGTGAATTGGTGGTGGGCTGCCCAAGGGGAATACAAAATGTAAAAGACATAAATAACAATAAAAAAATAAAAATAAAAATAAATTAAAAAAAAGAAGTTTTATTTATTTATTTATTTATTTATTTATTTATTTATTTATTTATTTTTTACAAGCTAGGGTACAGGCCAGAGGTGTGGGGCGGCGAGAGGGTTCACCAGATACAGAGTGGGGAGCAGAACAGGCAGATCAGAAATACACTGCTGAGGGGAGCAGCGGGCGAGGCAGGAGAGGTCTGCTGTACCATGTGCAATTCTCCCCGGCCGGGCGTCGAACTTGCATCGCGAGCTGCTGACAGCTCCACAGTACAGCGCTCAAC
This sequence comes from Scalopus aquaticus, assembly GCA_004024925.1. Classification (NCBI taxonomy): domain Eukaryota; kingdom Metazoa; phylum Chordata; class Mammalia; order Eulipotyphla; family Talpidae; genus Scalopus; species Scalopus aquaticus. The sequence goes on from PVIJ01003463.1 coordinate 80,526, forward strand.
CGCTGCGCCACTAGGGAGGCCCCAAGATCTGTGTTATTTTAAGAATGGTATTTTTTCACAGATCCCCGAAGAACTTAAACATTTATTGGTACAAGGTCATTGCTTTACAGAAATGGCATTAACTTAACATAAATCAACTTAGCACCTCTGGATAGCCCTTCCTTAAGGAAGGACAGAGAAATCTGAAGTTGAAGGTCAATTTAATTCTTGCTTGTCTATACTTATTGAAGGCAATATTCTAGCTCCCTGGGCCTCTATTTTCTTTGGGTGTTTAAGATCAAACGGTATTGCAAATATTGCTGGAAATGAATACACAAGTGGCAGAGTCTGAACTCTGCAATGTGTTAGCTAAACAAGTTGCTTTTGTATTTGATGTATTCACCAGAAATAAAAATGAAAGAACCCCCAAACCATAATTTTCAGTTAAGTATTAAAATTCTCATCAAGGGAATTTCTCCAGGGGGCTTTTGGGAACTGATTATATTACATACATAATCACTCTATGTATTATATTTTGTCAAAGCTTTTTGAACAAAGTGGTGTATTGACCACAATCCAAAGGACTTGTGTTGTAGAATTTCTTTCTTTTGTTTTTCAGTGCTGCTAACAGCCTACCCTGCATCTCTACTACTCTAACCTATACTTTATTGAGTTTGTGTGAGAAGTGTTAAAGGTTCCAGATAAAATTCTTCTATGTGAGAAGTGTGAAAGTTTCCAGATAAAATTTTTCTACAGTGCTCCATTTTTGAATTAAACCTTTGACTTAAGTTTCATGAATACCACTACATTTAGTCAAACTGTTTTAATATAGAAAGATGATCCATTTCAAATTGCCCCTAGCAAAACTTCCTCAAAAATGTCCCAGGAGAGAAGAAACAAGTGGAGGAAAAAAGATTATCATTTGCTAAAAATAGCTGCACTATATAATTAGTTAATATGCATATATAAATGTAGCCCAAAGAAATAGCACAGTTTGCTAACAAAAGAGTTCTCTCTAATTAACTGAAATAAGACTTTCACAAGCAGCTGAAAAATAAAGCAGCAATTTATTTTATTTTTATTTATTAATTTACTATAGTAGTGAGTAGTGAGTAGGGAGATAAGAAGTCCCACATTAAGTTTGCAAGTTCTAACCACATGGGCTAGAAATCTAAATATGAGAAATAGAGCTGGAATGCAAATAGAAAAGTCCTCAGCACAGACTGTTTCCTTTCCTTTCCAGCCTATCTTTTGCAAGAAGTTCATTAGAGATGATTCTCACATCTACATGCCATATTAATGCCTGATAAGAAGTAGAGGACAGTTTGAGAATTTTCAGAAAGTCTGTTGTAACTGACTTTAAACCCAATTGATCTTGCAAACTACAAGTTCTCATCAGCAGGTGATAATTACTAAAAAAATAAAAGTAACATGTTCAATGCCTTAAAACAGTTGTTTTTTATTCCCCACTGTCTCCACTCTCACTCTGTTTTGCCTGCCTTCACGATCCTCCCAAATACACTGAAGATAAGATGAAGACTGTTGCGTTGGCAGCTCCTGAGAACAGAGATGGCAGTGTCAAGTCTGATAACAGAGGAAGAAGAAATTCCCTCAGAGAGATGGGCAGCATCTATTTTACCTTAGCAGAATGTTCAGCAAGCTGCGCACCAAAAAATGAGAAAAGAAACTCCAAATGAACATTGTAAGTATGAGCCTTGCTTGCTAACAACTGGCTGATACCAAAGACATACAGATCTCTTGACCCTTCTTTCTACTCTGTGGGTTATTACTGAATAGACAGTTCTGTTTGGAATAGGAAGGAAAACAAGTGCTTAAGCATGTAAATTGATTGCAGATAATGCAAATATTTCCATTCTGCTTTGCTAAGGCCATTAAAAACACAGAGGGGGGGAAAAACTACTTTTCCAGAAATTAATTTTCCTCCTCTAGACTGTGCAGTTTCCAATTCAACATCTGTTACCTTTGTCAGTCTATAATCTGCTAGGGATTGTTCTTTCTAAAGTCTGTCTAAAGGAGTGGGAAATTCATAACATCAGCTCTTTAAATGTTAAATGAAACTACATATTTCCTATATAAGAAAATAGGTCATGTTGAAAGCAATGTTGATAATATACTAGAAGGATTTGATGTACAACTGTTCCTTTGATATATCACTTAGTACTTAGAAAAAAAAATAGAGGACAATGTGTTTGGTGCACTTGTCTATGTTCCAAGTTACTTTGTGCTAAACAACTTTCAGGAGAGTGAGTTGTGCACATCAAGGCAGCAGCAAACATAAAAGGTCTCACCAAATATTGTCAAATGGTCTGTTGATGTCCAAAGAAAATCAACAACAACAACAATTACAAACAGCTTGAGTTGAAGACGAGCAACTGGGAAGGGACAGGCTACGAGCCTCCAGAGGGAGAGGGGTACACAGGGCACAGCAAGCCAAGGCTCCTTTGGGGTACGAGGACAGTGAAATTTCATGTGGTTGTAAGTGATTTCTCAAGAGTATGCCTCATAGATTTAGGTTGGCAGTTGAACAGTTCTCTTCAGAACTATTCAGTATTTCAATACTCCTAAAAATAATGGGTTAAAGTAAAGTGAAAGGAGAAAATGACTCACAATTCCTTGATGCTGCAAGGCTACCGTCAGGGAAAATATTTCCTACAATTCAATAGATTTAATAGAACAAGTGTGATTATGCCTTTTCCTATCATCTTGTTGGGCCTGTTTCTTCCATCCTGCCATCTTGTCAACTAATTTGGAGGCTATTTAGTGAGCAGACAGGATCTATTCGTCACTTTTATTTGGTAATACACTTTTTTTCCTACCATGTGGAAAATGCAGTATTATATTGAAATGATGTATCATTTGTGATTCTGGGTCTAAGAAACTTTACAAAGATTCCGCTAATAGAGGGGATATTGGGGCATTGATAGAAAGCTTCTTGTTTGTTAAAAAAAAAATATATATATATGTAAAAATATATATATATGTTATATATATATATATATATATATATATATATATATATATGTATGCATATGAGAGCTGGGGTGTAGGCCAGAGGTGTGGGAGGTGAGAGGATTCACCAGAGACAGAGCGGGGAGCAGAACAGGCAGATCTACTGCTGCATCATGTGGGAATCTCCCTGGCCAGGGACTAAACTCATGCTGCAGTGGCTGCGGATAGCTTTATAGACTGAGATTTAACCCTTTGCACCACCAGGTTGGCCCAACAGAAAGCTTTTGAATGTAAATTAGATATGATTTTAAGTCCTGCCTCAGTCACAAACAAAACAGATATGTGATCTGAGGAACCTGTCAACCTTTTGGGGGGCCAGCATAGCTATGTATATGTAGGGGAAAGATAAAACATAAGAACCTCGACAATCAAATTGTCTATGAGTCTCGGATATTTCTTTAAAATACTGTGTTTGTAAAAGAATGTCAGACAATAATTTTCACAACAAAGTCATTCATTGACCATAAACACTGAAAGAAACAGTCCAACAGACATATGTCCTTTAATAAATCATTGATTCCATTAGCTCTACTGATTTCATTACAAATGGTTCCTGCTGAACTTGACTGACAGCAATGTAAATTAGAACATATCTTCAAGGATCTTCAAAGGGAAGTACAGGGACCTCTGAGACCTGTGCATTTCTGTAAATTCCTCTAGCAATCAAGAATGGAAAACTAGGTTCTAGTACCCATGAATACCTAACAAGGTCTTCTTAGGTTCAATAAACATAATTCTTTATTTGTAATTTAAGTGACTATACCAGAGGTCTATTCTAATTCCATACGCTGATTCTTTGACCAATCAATTCTCCCTTGGTTTCTCTTTCAAGACTTGATTCAATCAAATAAAGTGTTAAAGATGAGTAAAACAGCTTATTTCTCTGAAGAACAACTTGTTATTTCATCAGACTTTATATTTACCACCTTCCTCTAAAAAGTTTCTAATCCTGTGACTGTTGAAATTACACTATAGAAAAGAGTACTCTTTGAGTAGTGACGTAATTGCATATTCAGAGATATATCAAAGTAAGTGTAAGTCAGTTACCTAAGTAGGTGACATGGCAGTATTCCAAGGAGAATTATGCCAACTCTTTCCTTTCTTGATTATAATAACTTCACATCAATTTCAGCATCAGAAAATCTATACCTGGTATAAGTTGATATCTGTAAATCTATTGATGGTGAAGTCTAGATGTGGGTAAATTTGGAAATTAGCTTATGTGTATAACCCTATATAACTAGGTCCAAAGAAATCTAGACCAGAACCAAACTGGATGAAAACATCCCAGTTAAAAAAAGAGAATGTTATATTTGTTTTTATAACTATATCTACTCATTGCTGATGAAACAAGAAAAAAGTTCACATGAGAATATGTGATTAGTTTTTACAGAACATTTCAAATCGTCACTTAGACTTCTCTGAAACTCAGTTATGGTAGTACACCAAACACATTTGCATTATTTTTAATTTCCTACTCCGTTCATTCCCATATCAATACATTTCCCTAGAACCTACTATTCCTGTAATAGGCATTCTGAGAATAGGTATCAGCACAATAGCTCTAGCCATCGCTTTTAAATGGCTGTCTATTCTGATTGTTTCTTATTACTTGTCAGGGATGTAACTGGTAGTGCATCCTAAAACACTTATTCAAATTAGAGATAAATGGAAAGGTCAGAATGAGATAGTCTATTTATTTGCATTATTATTTACCAAGGAAGTAGGGAAGTAAAACTTAGTCATTTTATTCTGAGCAGGAACAAAATGAGAGCATATATGATTTGAAGACCCCATATTAGAAAAGCTAGTTGTGCTTCTGATTTTGCTTCACTTTGAAACTCATGGAAGTTATGTCACTGTGTCTAATGATGCTTAAACTCACCCTTGTATTTTTGTCTGTACTTATCCTATCATTCCCCTTCAATACGGCTCCATATATGATGTGTATGTCTGTCTTCTGTAGGACGCTATTTATATTTAAACTAAGTGTATACGTAGACACATATATACATTGAAATACATATATCTATGTATTTAATATATACATGTATCTATAATACATGTATGCATTTCAGTCACATTAAATTATCTTGCCAAAAGTACAATAACAAACACATGTGTTTATAAAGCAAGTATGATCATGCACTATATCTTTTAATTGGAGTCATTTTATTTTATGTACTAAAATTTGGTCTAAATGCTTTACTTACTTACTTTTTATGTCATATTACCTTAATGATATTTCAGAGTTTGTCTTAATACTTATTCCCCCAGATCTTGAAGTCAGTAATTTAAAAATTACAGGAGAAAAGTCCATACAATCCCAGAGGCAACATGACGAAACACCAGGAATTTTAAGTTGAAAAAACAGAGGAGTTGCCCTGTCTTCTACACATAATTACAGGCACAAGTAGTGAAAAAAGAGAGTTTCTGTTAAATATCCCTCTTTAGTTAAGACTTTCAAAGACACTTTTGATGAACATTAAGTATTATGCAGTTCAAGCAAAGGAGTAGTTTAAAAGTATTGTGTAAAATTCAACCCTATACAGCCTTCAATATCAGTTTCTTCTAATGTGCTGTATTTAGCTTAGTCTTTGATTTATTTTGTATTCTCTCATTCAAGACTATCAAACTGTTTTACCACTGCTTTCTTTCTTCTTTTAAAAGATTTATTTATGCATATAAGCTGGAGCACAGGCCAGAGGCGTGGGGCAGCGAGAGGGTTCACCAGAGACAGAGTGGGGGACAGAACAGGCAAATCTACTGATATACACTGCTGAGGGGAGCAGTGGGTGAGGCAGGAGAGGTCTGCCGCACCATGTGGGAATCTCCTCCGCCAGGAGTCGAACTTGCGTCGCCGCTGCTGACAGCTCCACAGCGCAGCGCCTAACCGCTACGCCACCGGGGAGGCCCTACCTCTGCTTTCTTAGGTATGCTAATAAATTGCTTCAAATATAGTGTTAAAACCTCATATATTGACATATTTTTCTACTAACATAAATGTTAAGAGCAAAACTAGAATCTTAAAAGATACCAGGAATATTTTAATGCCTCTCAAATATATTTCTTGGAAGCTAAAAAGGTTTGCTACTCAAACCTGATAAATTTTCAAAACCTTGTCTCCCCCAAGGAATAGAAACATCGTCTCTGAAGAAAATCATAAGAATCACCTTACTAGAAGTTAGTAGGCATCTTGAGGAGAATGAGTCCCAACATAATACTCTCCTTAGTGAATATCTGAAATAATTCGTACATTCTGTTGGTATCATAAGAGAGTGAGAAAGAGAAGAGGAAGTATAGAGAAAGAAACACTAGCTGGTCTTTCTCTTCTGTGTTTTCAGTTCAATTTTTGGTATTTTTCTAACTGAAAAGAGACAGAAACAAAGAACTTACTCCTCAAGGATACTGCAGCATGTCTACCCACCCACTCGTCCTGCTGATCCAATCAGCCAGGCACCATTTATTCACTTATCCATTCTTTAAAGAGAGGAGGCTGTATCTTTTCTTTTTTATTATGGCCAATCCTTGAAGAAAAGTTATGTTGTAGTGTGTGTGTGTGTGTGTGTGTGTGTGTGTGTGTGTATTTTAATATTGAACCATATCAGTCTCTGTGGTGAGGGCCTCATTGGATAGATTTTTCTGGTTCCTATAATCTTGTTCCAAGAACTTGGGAGCTACTGAGCAATAAACTTTCTTACCACACAAACCATTGTACTCAAAGCCATGTAAAGAACCACACTGAACCCTGATGGTAATGTATGGAGAATAGTGTGTAAAATGAGACAAAGAGCTGGACCAGGAATCTGGAAAGCAGGGATCTATTCCTCTCCATTTATCTTTGAAGTCTTCAGCTATCCAGATGCCAAAGTGGCATGTACAGTGGTTTCTGCCTTTGGTTATATTTCTTCCCTGAAACAATGTCTTCTTCTGGAGTGTACTATGTCTAGAGAAAAGTGACATTTGGAAATGTAGCAGTATATTTTCTCTAGAACAAGTGAAAGAAACTGTATCTTTCTCTAAAAAAAAGTTTTATCTAGAGCTCAGTCAGGAAAATTATAGAAGTGTGACAGTGATTGGGGGTAGGGGGAAACCTAGAAACAGAGCAGTGAGTGCTCCCAAGTGGAACCTACAAGGAAATGCGGGAAGTAGGATGAAATAGGGGAAGAAGCAAAGCAGGAAAGTTCTCTTAGGTTGGAGTTTAGCTTTAGCCCAATCCCATGGGGAGTCAGGAAACAACTATGGTGCTATCAATAGTCCCTCCTTGTAGCAAGATGGCTGGTCTTCTGTATCTTGGGTCAGTCTTCGGCTATTGATTGCTCCTAGGAGAAGGGAATGATTGCCACGGAATTTCTGGGTGAGGTAATTTCTTGTTGCTAAAAGAAATTCTCAAGAGAAAGGTACAGATTATCACCTTCTATGCTCCTGGAAGTCTGTTATAAGCTAGCTCTATGGTCCATCAAACATTTTAACCTCTCTTTTTGATTTTTGAACTTTGTTTTGAAGTTCCTTCTGCTTGGAAAGCTATTCTTCATTCATGTTTCTCAGCCTTTCACAGCTTTCCCTTTCTGCCATCCTTACGAGCACGAAGCTCCTATGTCAATTTTAAGTTTAAATGTCTCCTCTATAGCAATAGCTGCCCTATCTACAATGGCCCTCCTCTTTTGTGTTCTGACAATACACCTGGTTTATTTCATTCTCAACTTTGATCAGTTCTTTGAATGATTCATTTGGTTGTTTGCTTGCTTGCCCTCTCACCCTACTAGATTGCAAACTTTATTATGATAAGAGCATGTCTGTTCTGTCGACTACTGTGACAGGCAGGAGGATGACCCACTAAAGACATCTAAACCCTAAACCTCAAAACCTATCATATTACATGGTAGAGAAAAAATTAAATTTGCAGATAGAATTATTATTAATAAGCTGACCTTAAACTGGGAAATTATCCTTGATTATATATTTCAACCCAATATAAACACAAGGGTTCTCAAAAGTGGAAGAAGGTATAGGAGGTTGTCAGAGTGATGTGCTGGGAGAAAGACTTGGCCACTACTGCTGGCTTTGAAAATAGAGGAAATGAACCATAAGCCCAGCGATGTGGAAGACTTTGAGAAATTTAAAAAGGCAAGGAGTTTTGTTCTGTCTTAGGCCTTCCAGGAAAAAAATGTAGCACTAAGGACACCTTGATTTTAACTTGATGAGACCCATGGCAGACATCTAAGCTACAGAAATATAATTTAATATTTTGTATTTTGGTGGGAGATGTGAGGTGGTAACATACATTTGCAGAGATGGGAACCTGTACCCCTAAGTTATACAGTGTTTTAAGTCAATGTTCCCTCAATAAACAACAAAAACAAAATACAATTTAATAACAAATAAATAAATTTGTACTGCTTTAAGCCACCAACTTTGTGGCAATTTGTGACACCAATGGAAAATTAACTGGAAACTAGCTAAATACCTGTCAACATTAGAATAGATGAAATTGTGACACAATCATACAAAAGGATACAATACAACAGTGATAATGACTACACATGAAAGGCATAGCTTTGGACAAATTTGGCAAACATTTTTGAGTGAAATATCAGATACAAAAGAGTATAGACAGCAAGAGCTCACTTAGATCATGTACAAAAATAGGTAATAGTCACTGTGCTAAAAGTTAGGACAGTTATTATCCTTGGTGGATGGAGGGGAGGTGACAGGGAGAGAACACGCAGAGGCCCTGGTAGAACTGGTAACATGTTGTTGTTTCTCCAGATGAGTGTAGCTTACCATGGCTGTGTTCAGTTTGTGAAAATTTATCAAGCTATGCATTTATAATATGCACACTATCTTTCTATACATGTTCAACTTCAAGAACTTAAACTTAACCTGTAACATTTTTTAAATATGAATTTTAAAAATGCAAATATTCATTCTCTTTCATTGCTGGAAAAAGGAAGGTATTTAATTTCTCCAATAAGCAATGAAGCACAATAAATTCCTCCAGGTGTCAGGCTTTACTAAGCTGTACTTTTCAAACTTATTCAAATAGGCCAAGCAGGCTGACTATGATACACCCCCCCCACCAAAAGATTTCAGAACGTTTCTTATAACCAACCCCATCACCTTACATGAGAAGATATCTCAAATCTAATATGGCCGCCATGGTACCATGACAGGTAGATGGGAATGGTGATATAAATGAAGGTCCTCTACGGGTGCAGTTTGCCTGTCACATAGAAAATCAGGAAAGGGAAATCAAATCAAATCCGTATCTTCTCCATGCACTCTCTCCAGGATATTGCTTTACCTTTCTATGCTCAGATTTTGGACTCAAAGCCAATAATTTATGGCATAAATTGTCATTGGATACATTGAAAAATGTAGACACATCAAATAGAGAGTGGAGTGTTGGAGAGAAACTCAATCTAAAGGCAAAATTAATCGAAGTGTCTCAGACTCTGACATTGCCAGAAGAAACATTACTCTGACTCTCAATTTATTCCACCAAGAAAGTGCAGCGTAATATGTTTTAATGCACTTTCTGTAGGTCTGCAATGCAAGTTTGATTTGTTTTTCCCAGAAGCAATTTACTTTTAAATTCCAAAGCCTCAGACGTCATTGAAGAATGTTTTGGACTACTTAATCATGGCAACAGGGATTAAACTGGAAAACTGGCAGAAATAGTTCATTTTAAATTAGGCATATACTAGTCTGCAGGAAGAGAGGAACAAAACTCTCAGATATTTGCAGTCACACACTAGTCTTAGGAGGTGGCAAATGGCACAGAATGCCCTGATGAATGAAGCATGTTTGATTCATGTGCAGAAGAGAGTAGTGCCTGTCAGCCCGGCAAAATGCATTCAACAAGGTCTTAAGCCCAGCACCTTAAGAACTATCACCCTTGTGTAGATTGTAAATGACAATAATGTATTTGGATTTTGAATGAATGACCCATGAATGAACATGAAACAGGGGAATAATGTTTCCAAGGAATGAAGCATCATTTCTTAAGTTTTAAGAAAAGCAGACAACTCAACTCTATTGCTAATCATTTGTTTTCAGGTTTCTATGACAATAAAGAGGAATACACATTCCACCAAAATCTAATGAGATCAGAAGCAATGAGAAAAAGAACAAAGGCAAAACCTTCATCATAATTATAAAGCCCTGTCTTTTTTTTTCTTCCGTGGCTCAACCATCAAAATCTCAGAATGAGACTTAGTTGCTAGTGGTTTTTCAACTTCTCTAAATTGTAAAATGTTCTTGTTGTTCAGACCATCTCTTGAAATTGTTGAGCTGTACTTTGCAGGGAATAAAATTTCTATAAGAAGCTATTCTGATATGCCAGCTCTATAATACACAAAATATAGTATCTCAGGGAATTGCTTCCCTTAGGATTATGAAAGCCAAAATGGTGCCTAAATTTGTGTGCCTTTTTTATAAATCTATGCTTGTGAATTTAGCTTGGCATATTTAGGCTTTGAATAACTGTTGCTCTGTCTTGTGCTGGAGTTATATAAAAATATGACTATTTTTCTATAGCTTTGTAAGTTATTCCTACAAACAAACCTGAAATACAGATTGAAATCAACCGGAGACCCAGGAGCTTACTTGAGATAGTACATTAAAGAGATACATGCAGCTATGAATAACAGAGATAAATAGGAAATCTAGATAAATAGTAAAATTCATAGAAAAGGAATCAAGAAAACCTTCACTATCTAAGTGAAATTTGAGAAAAATAAGAGGGACGTCAAATATATTTCATGAAAACTTACTTTAAAAATATCTATAAATAATCAAGAGGAGGTATATGTGTACTTAGATGTTTGTGTAACTGATAATAATCTGGCAGAAAACAATTAAGGACTCGTAGATAAGCATGCATTTTACATTTGTACTTCCATAGGAGGACAATATATTTCAATCACAATACCACTATTCTAGGCACTGAATATCCTTCAAAAAGATCTGAAGTATCTGATAACACAGATTAACTCCAGGGAAGAGAATTAGTTGGGGGAGGGGGAAGACTTTCTCTTTGTTGTATATTCTTCATATCCTCAGAAGTTGCTAGCACTACGTGCATTAGTAAGAAAGTATCACCTTACACTTTTCACCAAGTGGTAGTTTATCTGAATTATGGACAAAGAACTTGGAATGATATAATCTTTCAGATAAAAACCTAATTGACTATAGAAAGTATCTTAGAGCAAAAGGAAAAACTTGCATTCTGTTTTAATGAAGTTAATTTGAATAAAATATTATCTTTTCACATAGCTGGTTTGAACCCCCCCAAAAAGTAAAATCACAGTTAAGCAAAATAAAATGGTACTCCTATTTATAATAGTCCAATAATGGAAACAATCTAAGTGCCCTAGGAAATAGGAGTGGATCAGGAAAATGTGGTATGTATACACAATGGAATATTACTTAGCTCTAAAAAGAGGTGAACTCTTGTCATTTGTGATAACGTGGATAAAGCCAAGGGAATAATGCTAAGCAAAATAAGTCAGAAGGAGAAAGACACATACCACATGGTTTCACTTGTATGTGGAATCTAGAGAAACAACGCAAACGGACAGACAAAAGCAAACCAATAACAAATCCGAGAAATTTGACGGTGGAATTGAGGCGGCAAGAGGGAGGGGAAGGAAAGACAGTATGGTGGAGGCACCGTGGTCTGTGGCAGATGAAAATAGGGGCCTCGGTGGTGGGTGTGAGTGTGGGAGTGACATACATCTGAGGAGGCATGACCCATGCCCCTGAATCACAGCATTGTGTGAGGTAACCTATGTTACCTCAATTTAAAAAAAAATTAAAAATTAAATGGTGCGTTATTGAACTACTAGAAAAATTTGACAAGTACCAAACCCCTATTGTGGTAATGTCCGTGTTTTTTCAACTAGAAATAATTTTACCTTAAAAAAATAAAGCCCCGTGTTTTGATAACATACCAGTCAAATATAAAAACAAGAGTGTTTAAATACATCATTTTGTTGTCCTAATACAGAAGAGGGGTAGAAATAAAGAGAATGACTCAGATGTTTGATCTGTTCAGATTCATCAGAAAATTTTGCTGATTTTTGCTATGCATAATTTTCATCTGTTAAAACATTTCTTTGAGTTGTTCACTCAGACAGACCCTGATAAGTCTCATGAACATCAATGAAGTAACACTAAGAAATTTTTGCATTATACACAGAAAAGGTAAAGGGTGACAACTATAATATTGCTAATTAAAAACTGCAAACAAAATAAAAGCCTACATTAAAAGACTAAACAATTTTACATGGCATGTTAAATGAATTAACTAGATTGTTCATATATAGCAACAATTATAAATCTTAAAACTTTGATGTTCAATGTAAAAAAAAATTGCCAATATGTATTTTGATGCTGTTTGAAAAATCTTAAAATCATACTAGCTAACTCTATATATTAACATTTGGTCAAGTACGGCCAACAGGCCAAAACTGAATTGCAACCTGTTGCGTAAATAAAGTTTTATTGGACACAATTACCACCATCACTGACACTTTGTCTAGTGGTAGAGTTGAGTAGCTCTAACACAGACTTTATGGCCCACAAAACCTACAATATTTACTGTTTGACTCTTTGGGTAAACACTTGCTGGTTCTTGCTAGACCTGACTATGCAGATGTGGCATGGGTAGCAATCTCTGAGGGCAGGGCACACACTACCTCAGAAGAGTGGGTAGTTACCCTGGGGAAGGAGAGAGTATGAGACCATGTGCTGTCTGACTTAACACAATCTACTTAGGGACTAGGTACAAATCTCTGACATAAGTGTTTGGCGTATTCCAACCCAAAATCTATGAAGAAAATCAAGTAAGTTAAATCTTATTCATACTTTAAAAAAAAATTATTTATTTATGCATAAAAGCTGGGGTACAGGCCAGAGGCATGGGGCGGTGAGAGGGTTCACCAAAGACAGAATGGTGAGCAGACTAGGCAGATTGACCGAAATACACTGCTGAGGGGAGCAGTGGGTGAGGCAGAAGAGGTCTGCCACAGCATGTGGGTATCTCCCCAGCCTGACGTCGAACTTGTATTGCTGCTGCTGACAGCTCCACAGTGCAGCGCTTAACCGCTGCACCACCAGGGAGGTCCCCTTATTCATACTCTTAAAGCATCTACTTTTATAGGGTATCACCATCAACAGCAAAACTTTTAAAGTGCAAGGTTGATATCAAGACACAAGCCTGAATCATTATGAAATTTTATCCACAGGGTTTAAGCAGTACCAAAGGTCAGCAAGAAAAATTAAAGGAAATAAGTGAGAGGGAAGACATAAAATGTGAAAAAGTACATAGCTTCAGAGTTCTGGAAAAAAAAATTAGGACTATGTTTTTCCAATTAAGTTAGCGAAAATTCCAAACTGTACCTTACAGAAAGATTAGAAAAATACTACTGAATTAGCTGGTAAAACAGAGAATTGATACAATTTAGTATCTTTCATGTATGATTTAGTAATTAATGATAGAAATTTAGATTTTCCATTAAAAATACAGAGCTTGTATCTAAAATGAGCTCCTCAAATTAAGATAACACAATGTCTAATGTGATTATTTCTCACAATTTATAGCTATATCCATTTACATATCTCAGAATATACAAACACAAATCAAAAGTTGTTGAAATATTAAAACCAGTTTTAAGAAAACCTGCCGTAAAAAATATCTGACTTAACATAGAGGATGACGTATAGCAGACATAAAATAAATTTTCACTCTGTGGGTGGGTGGTGAATGAAGGATGGTTGTACAGGTGACTCAACAATAAATATACCAGGAGTTGTACCAAAGTAGACTATTGAATCCAACTTTATTCCTTTTAATATTCTGTTTCCTTTCAAAATTACTTCAAATAGTTTGTTCTGTTTCCCAGGAGCCCCATATAGACATAGTTCTCATAATGTATATCATCTTCCAAAATGGAAGATGACATTGTATTAATAAACCTACTTTTCTACATTAGGTATGCTGACCAAAAGCATTTCTTGTTCCTGATATTTTCTTTACCAAATGCATGCTGACTTCTACTTTCAGATTCAATCAGATGTAATGAATATTTAAGAGAGCACACAATTATTAAATTCAATTTGTGTTTCAAAAATGTGCTCAAAAAATTTAGAAACACAGCAAGTTTTAATTTAAAAAATATAGAGTAATAAAGAAAGATATTTGATATCTACTCCATTTTCTGTTGCTCTATTTTGGTGTCAATTGAAACCAAATATAACTTATATACTCTGTGCCAATTACTAGGGCTCAAAGAAGATTTTTGGCTATGGAGATGGCTATTTTTAAAGGTGCACTCTTGGTAAAAATGAAAAGATCTCGAAAATTATGAGCTATTTATTATAAAATCAAGTATTAAATTGTTTCCAGTCATCATAAGAACTTTGATATCTGTGGTTGGCTGCGTTAAACTTACAACAAAGCTAATGGCCATCAAAGGAAAACTTAGGGGCTGTGCCAATTAACAAAAATATGTTGATTTTATGTCCAAATGATAATCACAGTAGAGGCTTGCTGAGATGTTCACTGACATCTGTGTTCTTTTTCTCCTGGGCACACAAACAGATTCTATTTCTCTGCTTTCCTGTGCTTAGGGCTTTGGGCCATATGATAGAGTTCTGTTCAAGGAAATGTATGTGGGAGGGATGAACATGACTTTTGGGTTTGCTATTCAGGCAGTCTCCTCCTTTTCTCTCCTCCTTTGCCTGCTAACTGGGAAGAAGATGATCCAGTGGAAGAATCAGTCACTCTAAAAATGGCAAAGCCGGGCCTCCCTGGTGGCACAATGGGTTAAGCGCAGCACTATGAAGCTATCCAGAGCCACTGTGGCATGAGTTCGATCCCCGGCCAGGGAGCTTCCCACATGGTGCTGCAGACCTCTCCTGCCTCGTGCGCTGCTCCCCTCAGCAGTGTACTTCAGTTGATCTGCCTGTTCTGCACCCCACTCTGTCTCTGGTGAATTCTCTCACCACCCCACACGCTGGCCTACACCCCAGATTGTATGCAAAAACAAATAAATTTAAAAAAATAATAAATAAAAATGGCAAAGCCATATGATGGACGAGGCCTAGATTCTTAAACATGGTTGTGGATTAGAATCATGACCTCTATACCCTGACCCCTCCGGAATACAAGTCTAAAAGGTATCTACTACTGAGTTACTGCAGGGAATCAGTAATAGGTACAGTGATAATGTAATGCCTAATTCATTCCTCACAACATCCTTTGCAACATTTTTATTTAACTCTATAATAACGAATAACTTGAGACTTAGGATTCCATAAATTGCCTTCAGTTTCTAATCAGATGTCATTGTGATACTTATCCTATGAAATATGACAGTATATTATTTCCTAAGGAGAAATGGAGAGGGTAGGAGAAAGAAAAAGGAGATACAAGCATGATTTAAATGTTCATAGTTTTAAAAAGAAAATTGTAAATACTAGGTGTTGTAGGGTAGTGAAGCAAAGGAACTCAAGATTTAGGGAACTATGGGAAACGGACTACAAAGAGGTTTAGGAAGTGACCTTATATGACCAGGTTTGATGCTTGTTTTTGCACCTAAGGAAAGTACAGTGACAATTAAATCTACTCTCAGCTTGGTGTTGGAGATGAGACACCAGTCCCACAGGAAAGGGTCAGGGAGATGGAAGATGGAGATGAATGGATGTCTCATCAGTTGTGTAGGGATGATATTTTAAACCATTACAAAAGTTGTAATTACACTGTTGCTTGTGATGTCTTTTTCCAACCATCAGTTCTCAAAAAAAAAAAAAGAAAAAAGAAAAGATATTCAAGCAATGATTTAAATGTTTTCAGAAGAAAAGATTTTCTCTGGTAGCATGTGGGCAGTAAGAGTGATGAATAAAAGATAAAGAGCTTTTAAAATTATGAACAACACCTGAGCAAACTCTCAAGCGCAACCAATCCTAAGAAAGTGTTTTATTCTGGTTCATTTGGGAAGCATTAAAGATAAGGGGTTCTTTGGGAAAGAATTTCTAATGATAGAGCCTGAAATGTTCATATCTATGTTCATCTATAAAATAATGAACTTTTATGAAACTAAATATTTCAGTTTTAAATTTTCTGTACATTGGAGAATAAATCAGTGTGTCCTATCTACATGTTAAAAACACTTGCAATCCTAGTGAACAAAATAGCAATATATCATTCTTTATATATAGATAGATAGATAGATAGATAGATAGATGTTCTTTGAATAAGTAGTGTTTCTTTCTAGGGTTGTTACATGGTATAAATGAGCTCATATCATTAAAGAACTTTAACCCTCATCAAATGAAAGTCTTTAAAATATAAGTTTTTATTATTTTCTTCATAGTAAAAGTAAGGATATGGTTAAGTAAATTATGGCATATCCATGAAACTGAACACTATGAATCATTTAACAGAAAAAGCTAGATACATATTACAAATATTGTCAAACAAAAATCAAACTGCAAAAAATAATTATAATATCTTTCCATTTATACGTCAAACCCATATGTGCTTAATTTGGCATGGAATTATGTCCGGATATATATTTTACTTTATGTACTTCTCGGTATTTTAATTTCTTACTGTAAAAATTATGCAAATGAAAGAATTTTTAAAAGCACAATGTTCAAAGTCTTTTTATTTTTAAATTGAGATAACATCAGCTTACACTATTGTTGGTATTTTGGAAGTAGGGGCTCTCTCCTCAGTTATTGTCACCATAGCGCATCTACCACCCAATCACCCATTATCTACTACCAGAGACACTGTGCCCCCTTCTGGCTATGTGATTACAAAAATATGTTCATTTCAACACTTGAAATATAAATCCTGAGGGATAATCAAAACCTTGACCTTAATCTGGCTTTAAATAGGACTTGCACCCCAAATTATGAATGAACAAGTCACAGGTTGAACCTCAAGCCAGCAGCAGCCTTTGATTCAGCCACCAAGTTACAGGTCATCTTTTTCCTTGACTCTAGATTTCTGGAAACTAGGCAGAGTAGATCCAAGTCCACAGTTGACTTCTTTATCCATCAATTTTTTTTTTTTTGAGTGTGTGTGTGTGTAGAAGAGCTGGGGTGTAGGCCAGAGGTGCAGGGGTGAGAGGATTCATCAGAGACAGAGTAGGGGGGGCAGAACAGGCAGATCTACTGAAATACACTGCTGAGGGGAGCAGTAGGTGAGACAGGAGAGGTCTGCTGTGCCATGTGGGTAGCTCCCTGGTTGGGGATCAAACTCAGCCCTTAATGGTGATAGTGCTGAGACTTAACTTTGAGGCTACGAGGGAGG
This sequence comes from Scalopus aquaticus, assembly GCA_004024925.1. Lineage (NCBI taxonomy): Eukaryota > Metazoa > Chordata > Mammalia > Eulipotyphla > Talpidae > Scalopus > Scalopus aquaticus. The sequence continues at coordinate 97,861 of PVIJ01003463.1, forward strand.
ACCCCACAGTTCACTTTAACTCTTGAGTAAGTATAGCACCAACACCAAGAGTCTTTTGACAATCAAACACATAGCTCAAGGCATTCCAGGAGGACTTCCTGAAAGCATTCTTCACAGAGTGTAGGGTCAGTCAGAACAGATTACCCTTTCTCAAAGACAGGGATGGAAGGGATGGGAAATTTAGACTCACAGCCAAGTAATCTCTCTCTCAAGAAGTTTCTTCAACAGTATCTTCTCTCTGCTGTTTCTATGATCTCCTATGTCTTTAAATCGGCTGAAGGGCCAATATCTAAGTATAGTATTACCATTTCTTTCTATAATTCTGAATTTGGGGGGGCGTATCTGACTCACACTCATTTTGTGTCCTGAATACCACTGATGAGGTTAATGACACAATAACCCAAAATATAGCATATGAGTAAATGGTATAAAGGCTTTCTGTGGTAGTCATTTTTTCAGGTTTCCTTTACTTGTGAAGGGTGCTACATACATGTAAAAGCTCAAAGAAATCTATATTCTTTGCTCTTGTTAATCTGTCTTATGTCAGTTTAATTCTTAGACCCAGCTGGAGACCCAAAGAGGATAGATGAGAATTTTTCCTCCCCAGTATACTATTATACTGGCATTTTGGTGGAAGCAAAAGTCAAAGATGTCCCTCTAAAGTAAATATATATATATATATATATATATATATATATATATATATATATATATATATATAATGGTCATACAAGAAGATATTATTAAGCATGACATTTTCCATCCCCTAAGAAATTGTTCCTAAAATAAATAATTAAGATGCTATAAAAATCAGAAGTAACTAGCAATAAGATTCAATATATTATAAAGCTTATGGGGACATGTGTGCATTTGTGTGCCTTTTGGAAATGGAAATGTCATTTGGAAGGAAACTTGTCAAATGCAAAACAGTTCCAAGTTGATTTGACTATTTCAACCATTCACTTAAATAGAATAACCTGCAATGACATATAAATATTTGATGCTCCCTGGAAAACAGAAAGGAAGCTGAGGAGAAGTTTAAGTTAGTAATAAAAGAAGTGTAACTGACAAACAGATAATATCAGAGCTAAAGAAATCACCTATTTCTAATTAGTCATTACTCATCACGTCTCTTGTCTGCCAAAATCATCTTGTCAAGATTACTATCTTTATAGGAAAGTGTTGTGCTGCTATTCATCAAGATTAATATAAATACTTCTATTAAGTGAACACGGTAATCTAGGAACCTAGCTTTTTCTTCACTTTTCTAACCACAAAGACCTATGTGATTATGATAAGTGATGTTTCCTGGATAAGAATACAAGCAAATTCCCTAAAGCACTGTGTTCATATAATTTTAAATATGACGAAATTTGAAAATATCCAACCAATGGAAAAAAAAAAAAACTGAAGAACCAAGACGGATGTGGTAGCAGTGATGGAATCTTTATTTTAAACAGATGTTGCTTATGGCCTTTCTCTCTCATCAAAATTCCTAAGACAAAAGTCCATTTCTTCATTTACTAGAAAGCATTCCAGCCTAACCTTGCTGTGTTCATGGGAAATATCAGTCAATTGTATTAACCATTAGCGTAATAAACCTTAAAGAGGACTGTCCAGAAAGAAAGAGCAGGTACTCCTTCCCAATACCTAGAAAAGTTCTTAATAACATAAGAAAACTGTGAAAAACAAAGGGTGCAAAGTCTAAAATGAACTAATTCCCTGTTGCATTTTCATTAAAAAACAAAAAACTTAGTAAAATGTAAGATAAACCTTTAACCTTAATATTGGAAGTATTGACAGAGACTCTTATTACTAAAAACAAACCAATGATTTGATGTGTCATCCTAGAATAACATATATACACATGTTAAACTGTTATAACACTTACACACATATGATGTATCCATACAGATAAGGTAAACACATTAGCACGTAGGTATTTTTAAAAGATATTCTTATTACTGATATAATAATAAAGACAGTAAAATATAACAGGAATGAAACTCTCTAAAGCCAAAGAGAAAATCCATATTTTAAAGAGCTTTATTTAATTCAAATGTCTTCAACTCATTCCCCAAAATGTATATTTAATATTGTTTCATTCATCTTTTAAATTCTGATTTCTCTGTTCTTTCCTTATTTTGAGGAAAGAGGGGGGAACACATCATCAAGGCTAGCGCCTAGAAATGGAAATTTAAATACTTTTACTGTATCAGTATCATCATCAAATACAGATTTTTTTGTGGAGAAAATAAGAAAAAGGTCATGTGGAAAAAGAGTTTATCTTAAAACTTCCATGATCCTAAAATAACATGACAAAATAAAGTTAGGAAATTTCTGAACATTAACTGAATTATTAAAGAATTTTGAGATAAATTTCTCTTCTTTCAGTCACCAAGGCCTTGATCTCCCCTCCCCCTTCTCTCTGTCTTTAAAAAAATATTGTCCACATTTGAAGTCTGAGATAGTGACAATTAACTATTTTCTGATTAAGTTTTGTCTTTTCCATTGATTGTAAGAAAATGAAAAGTAAACCACTACTAATTAATATTTCAATACTTCCTTAGTTAAGGAAAATTCACATTAGGATTTTTCCTATCACTGTAACAAATCACACTTGAGATCATTATTTCCTCCTTGACCATTTTTCTCCAATGTCCTTAATGGAATAAATTCAGCAGAAAGTCTTAAGAGAAGAAACCTTTTCAAAGAGTCTTAACTTCATTTAAATACCTGAATTGCTATTGTCATCAACAGAAAAATTTTCCTTTTCAAAACATGTTACCCAATGTAAATATCCTTCCATTCTCTCAGGTTTTCTTATTCTTTTCTCTGCTTATAATTTATTTTTTTTGCAAAATGATAGAACACGTCCAAGGGACAGTGAAAGAGGTAACAGAAGGAGACATACTGTTATGTCCTATTCTATGCAATGGGGTCAACCAGGAAGTGACTTATTTAACCCATTCTTAGGGTGATGCTGGCTTAAGGGATCAGGCTTATGCTTGGGTGCTTTACTGAATCAGGAGATCTGCTCCAGGTATTGTACAAAATTCCGCCCTGAAGGGCAGGGCGGGGAATGAATGGTTACCCCTTAACTTCAGCAATGCATTCTTATTTTACCACTCTGTGTTTCAAATTGCAAAATCCTTTGGCATTTTCCTTTTCATTTGTCACTTGGCTTTAGAAAGCGAGATTTCCTGGAGCACATTCCATTGCGTAGTTGACAATATCAATTCCACATTCGATATATTAGCAGGCAGAGAGAAAGAGAGAAGAAGCCAAATTGGGTATAAATAATTAAATTTGTAAAAGGTCAGTGAGCAAGTAGCAGGAAGGAGAAAGGCTGAAGAAGTTATGTGGCTTTGATGCTCAGCCACGGAGGTATTAAAATATGAATATTATCTGCTGACATAGTGAACAAAAGGAATGGACAACAAAAAAGGCTCCAACTAGCATGGGATCCTGAAGCATGGCGATAACCAAGGGGGGACGGGTTAATTACGCTTTCAATGAATAATGCGAGTTAACTGACAGACCACGGATTCCTAAATTCTACAGTAAAGCAGTGCTGGAACAAACTAATCCTCTTATATTTAAAAATAAAATTGATATGGCCCATGGGCATAAAAGCTTTGACTCGCATTTTAGCGATACTAATTTGAAAAACCTGCATTTGTTTTTACATCAACAGAGTCCACTTCACTTAGCAAGGTAAACATGAAATTTGGAATTAAGTGAAGGAGAGAATAAGAAAATGATTAACATTTGAAAATGGTAATGTAGCAACTGTCCCATTGCCAAAACACTATATTTATTTTTTAATTTTTTTCCCTTTTTATTGTTATTTATATCTTTTACACTATTGTGTATTTCCCTTGCATAACCCACCACCAATTCACCCGTGACCCATCACCATAGTCCCTTGTGCTATTTTCTACCCTATTTTGAGCCTTTATCCTCCCCCTCCCTCCCTGAGTGTCTCTCTCTTGCTTGGCTCCCCTATATTCTTATTTAGATATTATACATGCACACACTACTACACAAAGGATTTGATGTCTACAGTGAGGTTCAGTTCCATCTAGTGACCTATACCTTCTTGATTCACATTAACAATATGCTATGGATCATATTCCCAAGTGATCATATTGATATCCTATTATTTTTTTCTTTTAAGCTCTGCACAGGACTCCATTGTACATTGCCAACTTTTAATTAAAAATATTTTCTTGGTGAGAGACATTTGAGTTGCAATACCAGTTTTTTATATCACTAACAATGCTGCAAGGAACATCTTTGTGCAAACATCTGTATGCATGCTATTATTTCTGTGAGACAAAGTCCTACACTTCCAGTAGGGTCAATACGTTATGTGTGGTTTAAATTTTATACAGATTGTAAAATCAATCTCCCAATGAGATTTTATGCTTGGCAGAGATCATATAAAATGTTTTATTTCATTAAATTTTGTTTATTAATGTATTAGAATCCCTGTTTCATTCTGAAAAGGATTTGAGAAAGCTTAGATGATAGATTTATGCAGGGTAGAAAAAGACAGTGCCTTAGTTAGTGAGGCAGTGACATTTTTGTCATGTTGCAATATGAAAAAGCAATCTTGATGCTGGCAGTTTTATGTTCTTGCTGTTTTATTACAAGTGCTTGTGGGTCCTTCCCCCCGCCTTTGGACACTCCATAACCCTTTCCTCTTAGGAAAGTAAGGCATGCCACTTTTTTCTGTGCTTCCTCTACAGGTTTTCTTTGTCCATTTGTAAATTAATTTCTTACCATATTCAAGTCACATTACTAGTGCATACGTTCAAAATGGATGAATTTTAACATTTGAGAGTGAATACAGATGGTTAGGCCAGGACAGTTACAAAGCTGGAAAAACAAATCCACTTTGAGTCCATTGCAAGACATCCTAATTCCTTTGGAAAAAGCAGTTCTAAATACTTAATTACTTAATTGTGAAAAGTAGTAGTATATAAGCATAGAGCTTTAATATCTATATTAAGGATTCATCACAGAATAATCAGTAAGGGCCTCCCTTGTGGTGCAGGGATTAAATCTCAGCACTATCAGGCTATTGCCAGCCACAATGGCATGCGTTCCATCCCTGGCCAGCAAGCTGACTCACATGGCACAGCAGACCTCTCCCATCTCGCCCGCTGCTCCCCATAACAATATATTTCAGGACATCCGCCTATTCTGCACCCTACTCTGTCTCTGGTTAATCCTCTCAACCCTGCTCCTCTGGCTTATACCCCAGTTCTTGTATGCATAAATAAAAATAAATCTTTTTTTAAAAAAGGATAATCCATTAATGCCAAAAGAATTCGAATTAATGTTGTATCTGCATAAAGTGAGAGAAAGTCCACCATGGTCCAGAAACCTGACATTACCTTGTGATTACTATTAATGATCCATAATTTAGTATGCTGGATTCTACAAACAAGCATGGAGACGAGACTAAAGCAATCATGATTTCTTTTTAATCTTCTCAAAAATTTTGCATTTACTTGTGAACTCTGTGTTTCATTTTTGACTGAATATGAGAATTACCAAGACAGGTTTAAAAGTGGGCTGATTCCCTTCAGTAGCCATCAATAGTCTGCCAGTTAATGTGATCATTAGGAAGGGCAAAATAATCCACAATTTGTGGGACAACTCTTCCCACAAAACATCAAGTATTCCAAAACACATTCTGTTAGCTAGTCACAATAGACTAGCTGTGTCTATGTTCTCTTTCACTGATTGAGATTATGGGGGGAGAACATATGGGTGAAGCATTTTGTACTTTGCTTGGCTTGAAATACTTGCACGGTGACATGGTGATATCAAAATGACAGGAAATAAATGAGTGGTTAAAAATAAACTCTGCTTTTTAAAAATATGGCACTATTTGTTTGCTTGGCTTCTTTGGAGGAGGGGGCATGAATTTGGTTCTGTCTGTGGCTTCCAATTCTTGGAAGAGAACAATATTAGCTCATGGAGCAAAAAGCCTTAGTGTTTTTTTTTTTTAATTTATTATGTTCAGGAATTAAAAAGAACTGGTTACTTCTTAGTCTAACTTCCCATATATTTTGAAGACAAATAAGTCATAAAAACAGATATTAGAGTGTAGTGAAAATGAGAGGCAAAGAATTTTCAGCCAATATTGTGTGGGGACAATATTATTCTTCTATCTGTCCATTTTTAATGTATTTAGAAATCAAACAATCCAGTCACATAACAATTTAGCACTACAAAGTAGCTTTCAAATAGTTAAACTGATTTTATATGTATCCCTAGGAATCTCCATAGGATTTTACCACAAACAACAATCATACACACACATACATACACATAAACACACACAATGGTCTTTAAGAGAGCATGATGTACTTTAGTGAGGTACGTTAAATTGGGTTAGTGAAAGCAACTGGCATCTTCATTCATGTATTAGAAAGTAAACATTACGGATTCAATTTGTCATTTCTTTGAGGCACAAAGCAAATTGAGGTTTCATTCCATGCTCAGAAAGCAAATAAACTTTCATATAAAAGAAAAAGGCACAACTCTATTTTCTAGAAATAAGCAGAAAAAAAAATTTTGAAAGACATATAAATACTGTACTGCTAGAGGGACAGCCTTATATCTTTGGATCTCAAGAACAGTGAAACAACATAGTCAGATCTCATTATAGGCATATGGTTTATCTAATTTGTAGAGTTTCTGTGATTGATCTTAGAACACATAGTCTTCTCTTTTAGCATTTACCAATCTCTAGGTGGTCTTTGAATTACTTGGCATGTATTCAAAAACCATTAGATGACACAGAATAAGTCTCTATATTGTGAAGCTAATTATGAATTACTCAGACCTGTTTTGTAGCCATGTTCTTCTCTGTTAATTTCCCTAATCAAGTCAAAAGCAGATACTAAATCAATGCCTTTCAGATTCACATTTATGATGTACATGTTTTCTCTGTCAGAATTTTCTGCTCAGATTTACATCAAACATGAATATCGCTAAACATTTTTGATCAGGAAGGGCACATAAAGAACTTTAGTCTTGCTTTTTCTTTTTGTGAGAGCACCAAATTTCTCAGATCTAACTTGAAATAATTTACATGCAAACTGGTGGGCCAAAGAAAATGAACTGGGCATGAATTTCCTTATCCGTGTTGATGGAATTGGATTAGGTATTCTCTAATGACCCTTTTATAAAGAAAACAGATATGGAGTAGAAAAAACTACACATATAAAAATAAAATACCTTATTTCCTATTCTACATATAGAAATATTGCCAAATAAAATGTGGTTCTTCTCATAGTAATAATTATTCATTGGTAAAATAATTACATACTTTTTTTAATACAAGTTAGTAATTTACTCTCAGATGGTTTAATGGTTTAAAAATCTTTCTTGTTCTTGCAATATTTCTGTAGATTGGAAATGCTTTATATTGGTGTATCTACATGAAATTGTGTCCACATGTTGATGAAATATAATTTCTGGTTCTATTCAAAGAAATACTATAGTCAATCAGTTTGCAAAATGTAAAGACCACATTAAGGTGATGTATGCTTGCACCAATTGTAGCTTTCATCTTCAACAATCCTTAGCCCATAAGCTTCCCCTTAAAAGAAACTCTTCATCTAACCTGGATGGGTGCCCAGGTGCTCTACATGACAATTAAAAGCCATGGTTTATATTCATCATTACTATTGAGATTTTTGTGAAGTATCTTCACAGTCTTCATCTAATTTCTATCTAAAAAAAGATCAGGAAATATAGATACACTAGAGGGCTATTATCATGCATCCTACAAATGAAAATACTTATTTATCCAAGTGCTAAAATAAAAGGTAGCAGAGTAAAACTGGAATCTGAATTTTCTGTTTCCAAATAACTAGAGAAAGGGTATTCTATTCAGTAGGATCTTGCTTATGTCACTTAATTTTTTTCTGAGACTTACCTGCTACATCTGTAAAACAGAGATATTGAACTTTGATGCCTCAAAGAGTTGTAGGCTCAAATGGATCATATGACTTGATACTTGGACTTTCAGGTAAAACTCTTGATTGTATTTCCAGAAAACTAACCTTCTTGTCCTACCTTATTTAATTCCTGTGTATCAGTCAAGAGTGTCTGTATTTTTAGTACCTACCATTCAAAGTGCTGAGTCTTAATGGTGGAAAATGCCTTATATTGATGATAAAATGGATCAACACACACAGCCTCACCTTGTAAACAGAGAAACTTCACTGCATACTGGTTGTTCCTTTTTCTGTTACATCACACTGCCCAACTCTACCAGGCTGCCAAACAACTATTTTCTTCTTTGTTAGGATTTGATCCTCAGCCAACCTTACATTTAATTCAGAAATTGACATGTAAGGAATTGAATTAAAATTAAAACATGTAGCATATTACAAACAGAGCATGAGTAAATAGATTATGGTATAAATGCAAATAATTTAATGATTGGCTCACTTTGGTGACATGTGGGCAAAGATTTGTGCCTTTAGACAATGAATGTAATAATGGCAGGGCATTCTACTTCAGAAAGGATTTGATTAGCCCAAAAAAAATTTACATCCTATTATGTCCAATCAATAGCATCAAATGACAGATCTAGCTAGTTATAAATCTTGTTACTCAGAGACTATTAAAGAATTTAACAATTAATATTATCATGATTAGTTTTAAATATAAAATAGTGTTGTCATTTACTTCTTGTATATGACCCTTGAGAGCTGATGATCTTATGATAATTTTTTTTCCAAATAAATAAGAATAGTGACATTTGCCAAATACTTAAATAGTTCACATGGAAAATATCCTGTACGATATTTTACCCTTTGGCATCTATGTCTCTGAAGCTTTCCCATAATTATTTACTTTTTTAAATAAAAAAAAATATATATATAGGAAAGTTCCTTGAAAAGGAAGACTTAACACCATGTCCTTAAATGATAAATTGTATTTCTTTCCCTTCCTTGTCATAACATTTCCAAAATCAATACGTAACCAGTGGGATGGGGAGGGGGCAGGGAAATGCTGTAATGGTAAAAAGAGTATTCCTTTCTCCAAAACCACTCAGAGGATTAGTTAACAGAGTTATAAAGGATAGGGAGTGAATAAAACTGAAGATTTTCCCCTTCACTGCATGGGATAAACTCACAATGATTAATTTTTGAGAAGTTAAAACTGATTAGTATTCTCTGTGCCGACTTTCATTCCTCGCTGCCATTCAGTGTACCCGCTGCCTCTATTACATGATGCGAGCACAGGAAGCACCTGGGACGATCAGTGACTATGAATTTTGTGAAAGGCGTGACAAGGATCACAGGCTGAGGGAAAGAGGTAGCAGAATATTCTGGCTAACATCTTCCACATATTTGCTAATATAACTACAGCTCTCACTAGGAACAAGGTCGTGGAGGTGCCTCCACACTTTTTTTTTTAATAGCATCAAATGACAGATCTAGCTAGTTATAAATCATATCGAGGAACACAATTCTGGGGTCAGCTTTCTAACAGCTTTTATTTTTTGTTTCCATCAATGTAAATTTTCTATGTAAACGAGTGTAGCTTATTTTAATGAAGTGTACACTTTGAATGTTTTAGAATGAATTATTCAAGGACACAGCAGGAAAGCAACAGATGTATCCATCTGAGAGGAGGTCTTGCTTAGTTTCACTTGATGAATGTTTATTTTGTTGCTTTGAAAAATTAATGCAATAATATATTTAAAATGAAGAAGGAAGTTTTACATTGACTTGGAAAAAAAAGAATCTTTCCATCTAGGATTATTTTTATTGCATTGGCATTAAGTAGGATAGTATTAACATATTTTGTCTTGATGTGCTCAAAGTTGTAGGGATTTTTTAATAAGTATATGTGTATGAATCCTCATTGTGTATGGAGGAATTGCACTGAACAACACATTTTGACATGTGTGAAACTCAAGCATATTCTGTCATTCAGGTAACTCAGATAAAAGTAAAAGGCTTGACAGTTTTGAAATTTGATGATTTGGTGGAGGAAGACAGAGGATTATATAATAGGTAATTGGTTTTTACCTGTTCTATTCACATTTTACTGGTCTTCTAATCTGGGACATAGTTTAGCATTGGGTCAACTTCACCTATGGACCATTGAGAGTCATTCACCGTTATTTCCTTACTGGTAATTGGTGGCTCATACTGGTAAATCAATCACATTTCTTAATAAATAATGTCTGTGAAATATTTACTTAATATTTTAAGAAATTACAAAGATAATAGCAGGTCCCCAAATTTAAGGATCATAGAATAGAAGGTTGATAGAAATGACAACAAAAACTCACAAAGGATACAAAACATTACAGTTGGTGTCTTAGCAAGAATTTGGTCAACGAATGAGTTCTGAGATATCTGAGTTGACTGAGATGATGAACAACCTAATTTCATAGTCACCAAAAATCCCAGCATTGCAACTCCAGTTGACAGCACTAGGTTATTGTGGGCTAAGTGGCAATTTGCATCTCTGTATCTTTTATTCTGCTTCCTTTAACTAGACTAAAGAAGGGATTCTATAAAACTAATGCTTAAAAGTTTTTTTTAATGGTTTGGGGGAAAATATAGCAGTTGGCAGCAAGCAAATGTTAGCATAACTTAAATTTCAAGAAAATAATTCATATCACAGAATTTTTGTTGCCAGTGGTAATAAAAGGGGAGGCAAAATTGGTTTTTCATAACCTCAGCTTTCCTTCCTTTCTCCTCCCTCCTTCCTTCCCTTCTCTCTCTCTCCTTCCTTCCTCACCCCGCCCTCATTTTACCCACAAATGAAAATAAAATCTAAAACCCTCATTTCATCCCATACACATATCGCTGGCCAACTAACCAGATTTACTTTGAAATGTTTCATATGCACCTAATATTACCTCATCTATTTCTGCTGTCTTTCTCCCAGTTATGAATACCCTCTTCTACATCAGTCTTTTAGAAACAAATACTCTGCCTAAAATCTGGGGAAGAGTTAAATAACATGAATGAACTATTTAGTCCTAGAATTTAGACTTAGACTTTCAATCTAAGATTTATACATTTAGCCAATCTGCATAGGCATGAAGCATGGGATAGTACAAGTATTTACCTCGGGGTCAAAAGATTTACATAAATTCTACATTGGTTATTCAGAAGCTGTGTATCCTTAGCTGTTCATTATAACTTTTTTAGATTTTCTTTTATTACCAGTAAAATGACAGTAGTATAGTAGAGGATTATACCCAAAAAGATAAAATCCAAATTCTTTAATGGCCACACTTCGTAACAACTGACCTCCCATCTTGCCTTTCTAGTTTCATCTCAAATTGTCCCACCAGATTGTCTATGTGCCAGCTCTGATAAATTTTCTCCACTCTCTAATCTCTCATACTATTTCATAACTTCATGTTTCCCCCACATGGAATAATCTTGTCCAGTGTTTACTCTTTTTGAGGCAGGAAAATTTTCATTCAGCCTGGAAGTTCCAGCTTATATATCACTTATATATGAAGACCCCTTAAGCTTTCCATATTAACTTGGTCATTTTTCTCTCTCGTATCATGTAGACTTATATGAGGATTCATTGTTTTTCATCATTCCCATCCCTCTGGAATTGACCACATAAAAACTATACCTTCTTCAAATTAGATTAGCATATAGTAGGTGCTAAATGCAGTATAATTATTTTCTATAGAACTATTCCTTTCCATTGATCAATTAACCAGGGAAGCATTGGACTATTCCAATGTTCTTTCCTGCTAGTAACACATAGAATGAACATGCTAGAATTGTGATGAACATTCACAGGCCTCTTAGCTCTCTACATTACTCCCCTCCCTCTGAGATTCAAGAAGAGAAAGATAAGTCAAAGAGATTTTAAGAAATGTACCCATGACTATATAACTTCCTAACGGTTTATTATGGATTAGAATTTAATTCCACTACCATTTATCTATTAATTAGTTCTGCAAATATTTGCTAAGCTTATATTGCTGATATGGTTATAAGTTAAAGATATGACTGAAAACTGAAAAGGTTCTTGATGTCATGGAATCAATGCTCTGGTGGAGGGAAATGGGATTTAGTTAGCAAACAAATCAAGGAGATATGCAATTAAATGATGACAACTGTATCATGAGGAAAAAAGAAAATGTACTATGTTATCTTGCCTGTTATATATGCAGTTAACTGGAAAAATAAAAAGCTACAGTTTAAATAAGTACTCAGTCTTGAGATTAACAGAGAAAGAATATGCCCCTGATGTATTTCTAAGACGGAGTGTGAATTTCACAGAAGTACAGACTCCCACTTTCTATGAGAGCTCACATGTTCATGTATTTTCTTTATTCCTCTCCCAGGAAATCCTGTATTCTTTACTGAATTTTCCATTATGGCAGAAGACAAAGAAAAGTACCGGTAAATGCCATTATTTTCTCTATGCTCTTTCTGTCCTTTTCAAATGCCCATCAGACAATAACTAAAATTATGGAAGAGGCAAGTAGATAAATATTCCATATAACACATATACAGCATGGGGAGTCAGATGGGGTCCAGTAACAACAAAATTAAAAATGTTCATGTCCGCCATCTGCAGTCTCAAATGAATAGTACTCATGAATTGAGAATGGAAGAAGAGAATTATGCTACCATAACCTGCAGGTTTTTAAAGGGAGTCCTGTGGGGGAAAAAAGATGAATAGATTATTATTTTCCTCATCCCCTTTAGCATTGTTTTCTTTGCTTTATACCCTGCTCATGATCACACGTGCTGCCAAGTACACAAACGTGCACAGTCACATGACAAATCTCTGAAACTGAAGGGTTTGAGGGTAGGCTAAGTATCTCTCCAGGGACAGGCAGTGCTCCCGAGGCTCAAGATTGACTTGTGACTCAAACTGTTACAGAGTTCTGTACCTGAAAATCCATTTGAATCCATAACTCTAGGACAGATGACATAACTATAACATGTTCTCCATGGGGAGTGACAGGGACAGCCCAAAGGGACTGCCTGCAGGAGCCATCTAACAATAGCATGTGAAGGCAGTGGAGTTCCACACTCACTTGGAAGGGCAGAGTGACCCTGTGTCTTAGACCTAGTAGATAAGTCACATTAGAAACTCAGCTCCCTAGAATGCAAAGTGCTCAGGTTTGTTAGTTGAGCAAAGGCACAAAGTGCTCAGGTTTGTTAGTTGGTTGAAGGCACAAATGAATAGAGATGGCAGGAGAACTGAAGTTACTTTTACTATGCATTTAATAGGATGCATTTCTGAGGTAAGTGACAGGATTATCATTTATTTTAATATGAGGAGATCTGATTGGAAAAATGTATGTGATGTACAATTATTTTCTTAGAAAATGTGACATGCTTTCTAGTCTTTACTGTTTAAATGATTCATTCAACAAATATCATCTGAACACTAATTACTTGCCAAGAATCATTCAGATTGTTAGTGTGCAGCAATGAAACAAACTGGCAAAGACTTGTCAGGTTTTGCCTCCTCCCCCCCCCCCCTCTCTCTCTCTCTCTCTCAGACACTCATGTACAAAGGGAAACAAAAGAAACAAACAAAAAACTAACATTCTAAGCTGAATTATGTAACTCCCTGAATTTGTTTTGGATTTTGTTTCCAGGAAGTTCAATTACAGTTTATTTCAGATCTTGGTTTAAATGTCATATCCATGCTCTAAAGGAAATTCAGTATTCCTCCTTACTATGATTATGCTTATTGTTTTACTGTGGTTCTGTTTAACTGTATATTCTACTTCATCTGTGACTAAGCAAACTCAAGTGTGAGTTCATTAACTTTGGAAATTGATAAGGTATACATGATAATTTGTTTAGAAAGTAAATGATAGTGTAGGAAAATGAGCTCCTTTTGCCCCTTCTTTTCCTGTTTCATTTGGTTAGGCGTGATTCAGGTGTCAAATCTCAGCTGTTCAAACCCTGATTTAGCTGCTTATTACATGTATGAAGCAAATACTTCAAATCCTCTGAAATTTAACTTTTACTGAGAAATGACATAAAATAAATTGGAAACTTTTATGGTGATAAGAAATAACGTTCAGTAAGCATTAGAAAACCACTTGGCATTATTAGTATTTTATAAATATTACTATTTGTTTCCTTTTTCATCTATTCTGTTTTAGTGAACAACACTTCCTTCCAAAGAGGTATGGGAAACCTGCAAAAATGTGCACATGTGGCAAGTCAAAGTGTGTTTTTTATCACAAGAGACCTGTAGCAACCTGTGAGTGTGTTGAAGTTAATAAATGAAGATTAGATAAATTAGACTCACAAAGGTTGAGTCTCTAAACCCACCATTAAAAACATAGCTCACTTGCACATTTCCCTAACTAGAAAGATAGTTTAGTTGTCATAGCTTATGTTGTAGATGTGTTACAGTTGCTGAACACAGACAATGAGCTGGCAGCTAAGGGTTTTACATGTCAAGGCCTAGAAGATCCTCAGGAGATACCTCTAGCTGAGCGTGTCATGGCACCTTGATCTGGATTCATTGTTTAATGCCAGTGCCTATTTTTTTTTAGCCACTATCAAGTTCTACATAAAGAAAATATGAGGCAAAAAAAAAAAAAAAAAAGAAAGAAAGAAAGAAAGAAAAAGAAACTATGTTTGTTTAAGCTCCTGACAATATGTTACCTGTTTGGCTTAGGTTCCAGATTAAAGAAGAAACAGGAGCAGAATTGCAGCTGAGGGCTGTGGCCATGTTCAAATTCTCACAGATTTTCCTCAAAGTTAGAAGCAGACTTTCAGGAAAAATTGGGCCTAAACTGCTCACAGAAGTATGTTTTACCACCAGAACTCAGACTTACAGCCCAAAGAGCAGACTCATCCAGGTCCCCAGAAAGAGTCAGTAAAATAATCCTGTCAGAGACAGATGTTTATTACACACCACTGATGGAGCACTGTGGGCTTGGTTTTCCCTGAAAGGGCCAGAAAGGCTTTCCCTGATATGTCCAGAGTAGGCCTTTTCCATTACTTCTCATTGAGTTATGGGGAACGAAGGTCCATGGAGGCCCTGTGGACCTGAGGAGACACTGATATCATTACTTCAAGAATGAACATTGCCTTGGTTTAAGGAGATCTCCAGAAGCGAGCTTTCTATCAGAGAAAACGCTCTCAAGGCAGGGCAAACGTCCAGAGGAAAGGTTTTGTCCTATGAGGTCCTCCTGGTCACATGTCCTCCCCTTCTCTCTCCTCTGTGCCTCCCAGGCCTCTGTACCTCAGTCCTTGGTACCACACTCTTTCCCCTTTATCCCCAATCAAAGAAGGGACCTGCATAACCATGGCAGCCCCCTGTGCACATGTGACTATTCAGCTTTTCTTTGTTCACCTTTGTGGTACATTTTTATTATGTGTCCAGCTTGAGAAGAACCTAGAAGGTTGGGGTAACTCTACCCTGCTCCCTGACAGACACCCTCATACCTCCAGTCTCCACACCATGAAGAGAGTTTGGAGAGTGTGGGTAGCATTTATTTATTGATGATTGGTCTCTAGACAGTTCTTCATCACATGGTACTTTATCTCCCTGGAGATGACAACAAAGCCTTGGGAAATCTTAGGTTTTCCCTTGACATCAAGGGAATGTCATCAAGTGTGAATGGCTCCTACTTCCCCGACGGAAACTATCAGACAAACAGAGGGCGCCAGTGAGCCATTGGCATTAGCCTGCAGGGATTAGCATTGTACCCAGTGCAGAGGACTCTAGAAAGCAGTTGCAGGACCAATGAGAGAAGTATTGGTTTGCCCATGTGGAGGGGAAAGGGAAGAAAAAAGACTTGAAACACCAACTTGCTGGTTAGTGTTTCCCTCCCTTCTTTCTGATCTTCCTGTACAGTAAAGCAGCAGAGCAAAGCAGCCACTGAAGTGCAGTCACTTTTATTAACTGTGTTCACAACACACAAGGCACTTTCATCTCTGCACATGAAGCAGCATACCCACCCCATCAACCACAAAACAAACAAAAACAAGAACAGTGAAGGTAGGCTGCAGATGCTAACAGGTCCTTCCTTCTGTCATCAAACACATGAGCCCCGAACCAAAATCTCAGAAAATAGCACTTTTTTACTAAGCACTTGTCCAATGTAGGCACTTTCTGTTTCTTTATAGGGATTATTTTATTTAATTTTTGGCAGGTGTCTATATTGACTTTCAATCAAAAATATCTGTAAGACTTCATCTACTTTGAAAGCATTCCCCATCTTTTTTGCCTTCATAGTTGGTGACACTATCTGTTTCCATCTATAGTGTTAAGTAACATTTGTAATGTTGTTCATATCATTATTCTGAGAGTCTCCTGAGATTCACTCTGGGTACCTTCATTTCCTCTAAAACTAACATGAAATCTCTCATCAGGTCCTGTCCCTTCAACCTCCAAAACATAATTGTAAGTGTCATTAACAGTATATAAATATGGGATGTGTCCACATCTACTACCCACTCCCCCAGGCCAGGCCATCTCTACTGCATTGATGCACAGCAATAATAGCCAATGATCTCTCTGTTTCTACTCAGTTTTTATAATCTAGCTTATATACATGAACCAGCACAATATTTCAAAGTCACAAAACTGTCACTCCCCTGCTTAAAACTCTTGACGTAGAATCCAGTCTTGACCTTAAACAAGTCTCCAAGCCCCAGTAATTGGACCCATCTCTGCATCCCAGCCAGCGACATAGCCCTCCTGTCTTGTTCCCTGTGTTCCTTCAACTGGTCAGACACCCCACTCTTTCCTTTCTTGGAGTCTTTGCATAGGGGTCAAATCTACCCATAAGGCTTCCTCCACCTGCTCTTCACCTTCCCATGTCCATTTCACATCTCAACTGAGTTAACTCTAGAAAGCCCTTTGCGATCACTAAGTAAAGAAGGTCATCTCTGATTCTCTCACTGCATTGTGTTCTTTTCCTTTATAGACTTATCACACTGTATTATTACACATTTGGAGATTATTTGATTATTGACTATCTCCCACTCACACAGTAAGCTTCATGAGCTCAAGGACTGTAACAATTCTGCTTGTCACCATATTTTCAGAACTTTGTACATACCCGATTAAAGGTAGGGACTTAAAAATATGTAGAAAAAAAATGATTCCAGCATGACAATTTCATTCAAGTGATTTTTTTTAACTGCTTTTCCATTTTTTTCTTTTTTAACTTGTCTTGCCTACTGTAGAAAGTAATTAGGACTACTAACAAGAATAACAGCTTCCCTTTCCCAGGTTGGTATTTCTTAACTAAATCACCAATAAATATCCAACGCTGTAAGATTCTGTAATGCCTTCTGCCTTTAGGCTGTGTTCAAGCTAGTGCAAGTAAACAAATAATAAAAAATATAATCTCTATATGTAGTCACAATTATAATAAAAATTTTCATGATATACGATATAAACTGAACACTTATTATCAGTCTATAACCTAAATCAACTTAATAATTCTACGAGGTGGGTGCTATTGTTGTTCTCATTATACAGATGAGGAGACTGGGTCACAGATGTTTAAGTGACTTTTGAGTCATAGAGGTAGTAGGTGGTTGATCTGCAATTCTGCTCCAGGCAGTCTGGTTCCTGAGCTCAGTTCAAGCTGCCTTGTAGTCAGAGCAGGCAAAGATACATGCACATTGCAATAAATGCAAAGGCCAGAAATCAGTAAATGTCAGAGCATGAAGCCAAAGCATGAAGGCCCCAGAATTTCAAAGTAAGGACTTCATATGGATGATGGGGAACAGTAACATACATATGAACCCTTTTACCATAGCTGAAATGCAGTTTGGATTTAGGTCCTATTTTTTGAAAACTGGAATTGAGGCTATGAAAAAGAAATGATAATTGCAGTCTGAAGTAGGGAATTATGTGTGGCTATTGGTCTAAATCCATTTTCTCCCCTCCTTAATCTTCTGTCACTTTTTAGACTGAGCCTACCAAAGAGAAATCACAGTATTTTCTGGTAAATAACTGTAAGATTTAATAACAAATTGTGATACCATACACCATTTTTTTTTAATTTGGATAAAGCTAATTAAAAGTAGAGTCCATTGATGTTTCTGGTCAAGTAAATAGATTTAATAAACTGCCGAGGATTTAAAACAAATTTGGAGATTAAGACTTGTCATTTTAGGGGCCTCCCTGGTGGCGCAGCGGTTGAGCGCTGCGCTGTGGAGCTGTTGGCAGTGCGCAATGTGAGTTTGATGTCCAGCCAGGGAGAATCCCACATGGTGTGGCAGACCTCTGCTGCCTCGCCCGCTGCTCCCCTCCGGAGTGTATTTCTGATCTGCCTGTTCTGCTCCCCACTCTGTCTCTGATGAACCCTCTCGCAGCCCCAAACTCTGGCCTGTACCCCAGCTTGTATGTAAAGAAAAAAAAAAGACTTGTCATTTCAATAAATTAAAAACACAGAATCTGATCAGGTTAGGGTAAATTAATTTGGATAATGATCAAGTGCAGGAATAACCACTATATCCAATGCCAATTCAAGTATCCCATTACGTGCCCAAAATGTGCCATGAATGTGGAACGCATTGATAAAATCTTCACTGCTTTGTGATGGAAATCACTATCAACAAGTTTTTAATGGATCCTGCCAGGTTGTCTTAGAACAGGAGGAATGCTGTCTTGGCTCTCCAAATTAAGGAGATGAAGTTCAGGACTAGAGGAGAGTTCTAGTGACATAATGATGGCCCCAACCCTACTGCTTGTAAGGTATGAAAATCCTCTACTTTTATTGACAAACAGTAAAATCTACTCCTATAGACTAGGCCAAGTTCAAATCCACCTTCCAGAAATAGACTTTCTAGGAGGAAAGAAAACAAATACAAATATTGAATAATGATGTCAGCTAAAGTACACAGCAATTTATTCTTTCTGTTATGTTTGTCTTTTAATGACATCCTGAAACTCCAGAGATGATAGGTAAGAGGTTTTAAGCATCATTTCAACATCTTTGGTTAGTCACTTTCATTTTGTAACATGGAATTTCTGTTTAAACAGCAATGCATAAAAAATAGGATTGACTTCAAGGCTTTAAGATGAGATCAATGCAGGAAATGGAAATGCAATTCTAGCCAGCATTAACATAACACCCTTTTTTGACATAAATCAATATTATTCACCTAGTCACCCCACTTCTGTATGAGAGGCTTTTATGAAACAAATACAGATGGAGTTCTAATAGCTGAATTTCTTACAAGATTTCACAATCATGCTAATATAAGGAGTCAGGTGCACATTCTGTCAGGGACTAGGGTGTGAGGTTTCTCTCTGATTTCTTCACCTGTTTCCAGCCAAGTCTAAGACTCAGGGAAGGAAAGGAGCCAAAACTACACAATCAGAAAGAGTCTGTGGAATTTAGTGTCAGAGGACAGTCATCAAAAAGAATGAAAAACTTTGAATGGTGAATGCAAATGAAATTTATATTTCAAACACCATACATTCTGGGAAATTTCACTCAATATCAAAGTATAATCCTTTACAATACAGATAAAATATGTCAGCATTTTAAATTTCAAAATTCCTCTAAGTGACTTAGAAAGTAAAAAAATGCAGCAGGCACAAAAATCAGTCTTTTTGAACATTAAGTACTTCTTCTAAATGCTTAACTTCTCCTGTAAAACACTTGGTAAATCACAATACCACAGAAAGGAAAGGTGCAGGGAGTATCACGTGGGCCATTTTGGAGAATCTATGATATTTGTGCAGGCCTAGTCCCAAAGGTGTACTTCTCAGAACTTTGATATTCAGTATAAAATGAAGGCAGGATTTCCTAATGACTATACAAGTAAAGTATGACTTACAGATTCCTCATGACTGAATCATGTTCTTTGGATATTCCAAGAGCCAAAATCCACAAAATACATTAATACTTCCCATCTACACTAAGTTCAAGTAAACTATGTAGTCCAGGCCTCATAAAAGTCTACCATACTTTACAAAAGACACCTTTCAAATATAAGAGGTAAAGCATACAAGTGCTTTCATTCTCTTTATATGAGATCTAAACTTTACAGCACATTTGTGTTAATATATTGCTTTTCTTTCTCATTTCTTCAGAAGGGATTCTTCAAATAATACTTGAAATATTGAACATGAAATGTTTTCTCTATGTTACTGTACAAGAAATGTATTCATTTCATTATGAACATGTTTACTGTGATAAAAGTGGAAAAAGAGCTCCACCTGGTTTGTATTTCTTAGTTAAATCACTTGTAAATATCCAAAGTTGTGAGATGCTTTAATGCCTTTTGCATTTAAGATTTTGTGTTGGAAGTGATAGAAGAATGCATTACTTATCGAGTAGAAGTGATTTAAGTGTAGAGGAGCAAGAAACTTTTCTGGAACATGTGGCTATAATTTGAAATGAGTGCTAGATGATGTCATAGCTTTTCATTGGTTTGATAACATGCATTGAGAGTTGAAATTCTCCTCCAGAAAACAACAGATGTGTCTCACCTAAAATTATAAATTATATAATATAATGGCAAATCATACAAAAACTATATACTTTGGAAAAGTAGAAAAAATCAAATTCTAACGTCAATGTAAAAGAAACAGATAAGCAAGAAAAACCTAGGAATATTTACATAAAAGAAAAGAAATGTCAGGGTGGTAATGGAAATAGTCCTTAAGACATCTCATGAAATATATTATTCAATAAATGGTGTTGCATAACTGATAAGGCATGAAAAAAATAAAAAAATAAAGCTGGTTTCTCTGTTACAATTTATGCTAAAATAAATTCTAGATGAAATCAGGATTAAAATTTTAAATATGAAATGATAAAATTACTAGGAAAAATAATCAATGGCATTTTAATATTTTCAGTGAGCATTAAAAATAAATCTATAAATACAACTTTTAAAGAATATGAATGGTTAAGAAAATAAAGTAAAAGGATAAGTGACTGACAAATACCAACTTTTCTTTAATATAATAAAACACCACAAATTACAAAGAAAAAGACTGCCAATCCGGTTGAAAATGGCAAACAATATGAACATTTTGAAAAAGGTAATATCAAGGTTATAACCACTTGAAAAAATGCTAAGTCTTAGTCCACATCTGTCTTATTTAAAGACTATATATACCATGGTAACATTTTAACCTATTATATAAGTTAGGAGAAAGATTTGTAACTATTTTATTAGCCAGGCTGTCAGGAGATGGGATTCCTTATACTGACTAGTCAGAGTATGAAACAGTACTTAAACCTAGAGGAGGAACAATTTGGAGAAATTGATATAAACTCAATAATTCACTTATATATGGCAAATCCACTTAATATATTTTCCTATAGATGTCTTTTTACTATGTGAAAAAGAAAACAAGTATCAATTTTTACTTATTTAGAAATAGCCTTGGTATCCATAAGAACAGAATTGCTTGAAATTTTTCATAGAAAAGTATTCCACATCTATACCGTGGAACACTGCACAACTAGAAAAGTAATGAGACAGCTCTCCTTGCACTGTAAGGAATGACATCAAGTCACATTGCTTAGTAAAAGAAAAATAAGGCATAGAAGAGAGTGTATACTTGTCACCATTGGAATGAACACATAAATATATGTTCAGGATTCAAGAATGGTCTCTGGAAACAACAAAAATTGGCACCAGTTTCAGAGAAGAAAGTAGGTGGCTGTACCACAGGGAAGGCAGATACATTACTCTGAACTGTGAAGCTTCTGAGTTTTGTAAATATTTGTACATATTATCAAGCTGAAATATAAAATAAACCAAATCTACATTAGAAAAATCCATCATATTCAAATTTTTTCCAGGAAGATTAATATTTTCACATTTAGTTACATAAGGGACAGTATACAATTCAATATTAGATAATAATTACTCAAGTATTAATTAAAATCCAAAATCTACCCCTAATTAACAGCATCAAAAATAAAAAGTGCAGATTTAACATTAAGTCATCTACTGTTTCCAGCACTGACAGCAACTCAAATGCTTCCAACTGGAGAACAACAAAATGTGATATGAGAATTCAAAGAAATACTACTTAACAATCAAAAGGAATGAATTAATGATACATGCAACAGCATGAATAAATTTTAAATATTTTCAGCTAAGTAAAGAAAGATTAAGAAGACTACACAATGATTCCATTTATATAGTATTCTGGAAATTCAAAACATAGGGATTGAAAATAAAGTAGTGGATTCTAATTATTAAGGGTAAAAGGAAGGGTTTAACCACAAAACAGGAGCAAAAGGGAATTTTTAGGAGCTATTCTCTATCTTGATAAAGTAGCCCAGTAATAATATATCATTTACCTCTTGAGTGTTTGAGACAAAATAATTTGAAAGTAGATATGAAAAATGGAAAAATAAGAATGGCTAAAAATTAAAAATTAAAATTACAGTAAAATCTAGGGCAGGGACAAGTTCTATGAGAAAAAATATGACTTAATAAATATAGCATAATTCTTATCCAAAGCAAACACATGTATCACAGGTAATTAAACCAGTGTAGAAAAAAGTGATATCCAATAGTGTAAAAGTAACAGATTAATTTCTAAGTGCTTGCTGAGATTAAATAATCTGATTAAATAATCAATTTGTATATTTACTGGATACCAAATATATTAAACAGTTAAATGTAGAGAAAAATACATGGAAGTGAATAGTAATGAATCTCTTAAATTTAAAGCCATTACTTTCAAAAGGTACAATGGCAAATATTATTTTCATGCCCTTATTAAAGATATTATTTTTAAAAATGGAAGTAAATGTACAGTAAATAGCAACCTAAGGACAAACATAGGTGAGATATGTGATGGGTAAAAGCCTAGTGCTAACACAGAAAGCACTCAAACCAATAAGATTCAATCAAGTTCATTTTTTAAAGATCTAACTTTATAGAACTTAACCCAAATAATTTAAAGTCAAATCCAAGCAGAACCTACCAGTTCATTCTGGTTCTATTCAGTTCAAAGGACTCATTGGGATCTAATCTGCCATCTCAACCTGTTTCTAAGCACAACTGACTCTCATCAAGTAAAATTCAAGCTTACTGTGTTTCAGTGAAAATTCAGTCTCAAGGAGGACCAAAATCATCAGTTCTGCTTGGGCAGTCATCTTCCAGCCTTAATTTTCAAGTTCAGCACAATGGATGCTCCTCTAGAATACTTCTTGATCCCTCTCCCATTGATCATTTCCTCTTTTTTATACCCATTTTCTGGTCTCTTTGTTACACTTTTTCCATTAAACGGTACCCTTCACCCTGAAAATTTATTCCTATGTCTACTTTGCATTCAAATTAAAGATATTTATTTACTGAATAGGGAAAAATGAATTCATATCTCTACTAGTGTAGGTGACACTGAATTACCATAATAAACAGGGCTCTATGTATACAATATTTTTTATGCCCTCAGTCATAGAACTATATGAATTTTCTACCATCACATCAATATTTTACTTAAATTTTTTTGGTCTTAATGTAGGATTGTTGGAGTTAGTTTCTCCCTAAAAGGCGCTACTTTCTTTTATGGATTGAAGATTTTCTGCCCTTTTGTAACCACAGAAAGAAACTGCTCAGTTTTTTTGAATTAGTTACAGGTGGTAATTGTTTTTCTAAGTGGTACTTTTCAGCCCAGAAAAAACTACTCATAGCAAGACATTTTCTCTTCAGTCTCTCAGGAATGCAAGGAATAAAAAATATTATCTGGACTCACTTAGTATCCATGACTTCTCTGGTCCACCTAATGAAAGGATACGGAGAAATCCTGGAGAAAATACGGGTCTATAATTCTTGTAAAGGATGCTAAGTATGCCTTTTCTTCTTGGTCCAATTCTCCAAATTTATAACAAAAATCAATTCTATAACTTGGTTTTTTAATTAAAACAAATTGCATTAAGCCTCAAAAAAGTGACTGATTTCAGGTGTACAACACAATCATTCAATATCCATACACCTTGTTGAAATGATTGCTACAATATGTCTATTTACCATATTGCCACCATATCATCTGTCCCTTTCTTGCAACTTTCAGATCTACTAGACAATATTAATAGTACTGTTGCTACGCTGTATATTACATCTCCATGACTTATTTTATAATTGGAAATTTGTTCCTCTTGATTCCTTTATTTGTTTTCACTTACTCCTCTCATATCCCTTCCATCTGTCAACCACCATACTGTTTTCTGTATATATAACTTTTATTTGTTCATTTGTTATTCTCCTTTAGAGTCTACATAAAATTGAAATCATATGGTATTTGTCTTTGTCTGACTTACTTCATATATTTCTCTCAAGGTTCATTTATATTATCACAAATGACAAGAGTTTATTCTTTTTACAGCTAAGTAGTATTCCATTGTGTTTGTGATAAACTCACACCGTTTTAAAAATCCATGTATCTACATAAAGGTACGTAGGTTGCTTTCTTTCTTTTCATCCCAAATGTGTTTATTGAGGTAATATTGGCTACAACACTGCATTTGTTTAGGGATTATAGGGTCAAACCTCCCCAAATGTATGTTTTCATACCATGCCAACATCAAAGCTCCAATAACTTAGTTTTTGAAGGACTTTTTCTCTATAAGTAGTTTCTATAAATATACTACCATATAGGTATAATATATTTGTGTTTGTGTGTGTGTGTGTATAACACATATTATACAAGTGGATAGTTTGTTGAAAGTGATGGTCAAATATTTCAACTCTTCTGAAAACTAGAATGCGTATTGAAATATGAACTGAATATAAAGGAGGAAGTCTTTGAATAGGATAAAGGGATGAACTATTTAACCTATGGAAATTGAAGCACAGAAAGGTTAGGGAATTTGCCCAACATCACACATCCACTCAGAGGTAGACATCATCTTACAGCAAACGCTCATATATGATGTCTGAATCTGAACAATTTACATAAATGCTGTCATTTTCAGTTTCACATCTGCAAAATGGAGTCATGCCTTTTTTCTAAGAGAAAGAAATATAGTCATCCATAAAGAACTAAACACACAGTTTGACACCTAGTAATCCCCCTTTTGTTTCCACAAAAAACAAGCTTCACTGATAGAATGTGGGGACTGGCCAATAGAGAAATTTCCTTGCTCTGTGTCTTTCCTGCCCCCACATTATTGATCTATAATTGACATATAATGATATATGAATTTAAGGTTACACATATGATTTGCTACATACTTGCATTATGGAAAGATAATCACTACAGAGTTAGCTAACATCTTCTCTCACTGTATCTTTTAGGAGGTAATTGTGTGAAAACTTGAAATTCAAGTGATCACATATAAAGTATAACCAGCCAAACACTTTACAGGTACACTGAAAAAAACAGAAAGAGAAACATTCAGAAACTGGAAATATTTAATCCTGAAGTTAAAACAGGGAACACAAAGGCAAATTATCTCTGCAGTCGCCAAAAGAATGTAAAATAATCCAGGATGATATGGTTCTGTACAAAATCTGTTTAAGGTGACAAGAGATTTGCAATGTAAATAAAACAGCTTGATGAAAAATTTTTGAAGAAACAGGTGGCAAAGGTCAAAGGGAGAAACTCTTGGTGCTATTGATAAAGGAGTCCATTAAGCCATCAGGGAACCAGGGTATAAATATTTATTCAAACAACAGTTCAAATCAATGTAAAGGTTAATGAATCCATTCTGCTAATGACAGGGGAACTACAGCACCCATGCCCTACAAGGACAGACCTGCAGGATCCTTTAGGAAAAAGAGAAAACTTTGAGAAGACTAGAAATGTGTCTCAAGGGATTTTAGCTAGAAAAAATATATATCTAATTGCTAGTTACAGAATTAATAGTAACAACCAACAGGATGTTTGTTGTTCCAACACATTTCTTTTCTATTCCTCTATTCCTTTTGTTTCTTTTAATTTCTGGAGGTCATTACTTTTTTTTTTTTTATTCTAGAGAAAGCAGCAAGGGTGATTTGAAAGCAGATTGAAAAAATAACTTAAACTTTATGAAAAAGGGAAGGATCTTATGCTTTTGAACATTGGTTTTCAATTCAAAGAAAGCTTTTGGGATGTATAAATTTTTAAAATTTACAAAGAGGAATATATTATGCAAAATATTTCTATGTGAAATCATCATACCTGATGTTTCTGCCTTTACTTTATAAGCATTTACTAATCGAATGCATTATCCAGGGACAATTAAGACTTATTAAAAATCACACTGGAATAATGTGCTCAACTATTTTTAATCAATTCAGTGTGTCTTTATTAAGCATCACCTATACTCAAATGCAAGGTATTGGAGGAGATACAAGGATTATAAAAAGGCATAATTCTGCCATCCAGTGGGATAAGGTAATTGTACAGCAATTGCCATGAAGGCTATATATTCACAGACACCCAGCATAGGAGAGAACAATTCAGTATGGAGCAAAGCTGAGAGCAGAGGAGTGAGAAGTTGCAAATATCTGCCTGCATGAAAAACGTTATACTTGAGAAGAATTTCTTTGGGGAATGAGGGTAGAAGAAAGGTATTATAAACCCTGTGAACTGAAGTTATAAAGATATGCCAAGGAATCATTTAAATAAAGTTGAAATCATACATATTGTTAGAGTTGTTTTATCCCAAATAATTACCCTCTGTATTAAAATGACTCTCTTTGTCCTCTAAGAAGTGTGACAAGTGTTTATGAAGACGGGAGTCATCAGAGCAAATCTCAAGTGAATATTTACCCAATGCTATATTCCTTCCAATCATCCCAGAAAACTGTTGAGCTCTAAGCTTGACAATTCGAATTAATTTGACACCATATAGATGGGCTATGGCAAGTGTGCATAAGGTTCAAAATTGAAGAGTAGTCCTTATCTAGTTATAGGGGAGGTATCCCTTAGATAGGCCCTGACTAAGATAATATCCATCGACAATTGAAGTTTACAGCTTTCAACGTGTTAAACTGTACAACTTAGAGGGTAGATGTTGATGAGAGAGTCCCACGATGTTAACAGGTGCTACAAACAGTGGCACTATCTAACATTTCCGCTACAACTTTCATGGGATTGTTAAAAAATTTTCAGTAAATTATAGCAATGCTTCTGTAAAGGAGATATCATTACATATTGTGGAAGTATTAGGTTCCACGAGGAATCTGCCAGGGGGCTAAATAACCTTGCCAAGCTCAACAATAAAAAAAATGCAGAGTCAAAACTCAAACCAAGATCTCTCTGCCTCAAAAGGAGGTGGTATTCTCAATATTCTCCAGAGTATAGTATATACAGGAAGAGAGGGAAAACAGGGCCCCGGCCACGAGGCTCTCATAGAAAACATAGACTAGACAGATATTGCTCTTCTCTCTAAAATCATCAAGGTACAACAAAAACAAAAAACATGTCCTTGGAGTGAAAAACATGAAGGGACTATCAAAGGATATAAACAAATATTAAATCCTGTCTTTTCAACATAAATTACAGGAGAAATTTACCTTAGTTTTTTTCATCTATTTTATGGATCTACTTGGTTAAAATTATAACCAGTTACCAAAGATGACTAGAAATTACTGCCCTTGGAAACATTCATATCCAATTAAAAGTCAACAAGCTTAAAGAAATCAAGTTTATAGAACTCATCAATAGAATAAGTTACCATTTCTGAAAATACATTTTAAAAAGTATGTGAACAGTAATAGGAAATATTGTTCAATTAATTATGTTATTGGTTTCATTATTATTATTATTATTATTATATCAGTATTATTATTACAATTATAATTTACTACAACTAGCCCATGTTTAAGGTGTATCCCACATGGGATATACCACATGGTGTTGTCTAACTCTAAGATGATGAAATAACTAGTGACTAAAACCACAAAGAACAGTTCTTGCAATGATACCAGAACTCCCATCTCTCTTTTTTTTTTTTAAGAGTTATTTATTTATACATACAAGCTGGGGTACAGGCCAGAGGCGTGGGGCGGCGAGAAGGTTCACCAGAGACAGAGCGGGGAGCAGAACAGGCAGATCAGAAATACACTGCTGAGGGGAGCAGTGGGCGAGGCAGGAGAGGTCTGCTGCACCATGTGGGATTCTCCCTGGCTGGGGGTCGAACTCGCATTGCATGCTGCCAACAGCTCCACAGCGCAGCGCTCAACCGCTGCGCCACCAGGGAGGCCCAGAACTCCCATCTCTTACCTATAGTTTTCCAGCTCTGAAACTTGCCCTAAATGCTGCTATCCACTAATTACATGCTACTCCCTAATTACACAGCCCCTCTCCCACACACATGCTGTTATGTAAGCACATTGTTTCAATAAAACATTCACACATTCTACCACATAATATTTGGTAATAAATGATAATGTAAATGTTCAGAATAATAACCATTGCCTCTCTATTAAAAAAAAAAAGAAAGTAATCCTAGATTAAGGTACTTGTATACTTTTTTTAATAAAAAGTAGTGAGTGTATTTAAATAAAAATTATTTCTTAAATCTTCCATTTGAAATAACTTCCTAGATAACAACTTGATTTTAAAAATAAGATCATGAAGATTAGAGGATAATTTAAACTTCATCTTTATCCTGCTGATCTTCCTTAGACTTTTTTTAATTCTCAGAAGGCTTGAGAAGACGAAGGGTTGGTTCTTAAAGTTTTCTCTATATTAGTGTCTGTCAAAGTTGTGTGTGTGTGTGTGTGTTTGTGTGTCTCAGTACTTAGCTACACTCTTAAAATTTTCAGAAACAAAAAGACAAGAGTTTTCTTGTTTTATATTTCTGCAAATTTCACTAATTACTAGCATAACAGAGGATACCTGAATTTTCACACCTACTTCTGCATTTGACATGTTGCCTTATCACACAAGTATCCTCTGCAAAATCCACCCATCTCATATGAGAATAAGAGTGAAACAGACAAATAGTGTGATTATTATGAAAATACTCGTCATCTCATATGAGAATAAGAGTGAAACAGACAAATAGTGTGATTATTATGAAAATACTCGTCATCGCAGACAACTGAAAGGATCTCAGGAACCCCATGGGTCTCAAGATCATCATTTGACTCCAACACACTTTACCATCTTAAAGCACTGTACATAAGACAAAGTTTTAATTTTTGACTTAAACCCTTATATTTTTGTGTTAAGACTCCATAATCTTCTATATTGGTACAATTTTGTTACTTTTGAATGACAATTTATAGACACATTATGATTAGCTAAATCATTCCACCAAGCAGTCACCAACTTGTAGGATAGGTGACCACAATTCTAGATACTGCTACAAATATTGTATCAGTAGTCATACTGTCAGAAATACCTGTTCTTATCAACAACTGCTAACTTCCTTTGAGTGTCTCTCCTCAGGGAGGCTTTGGAGATATTGCAGGTTACACTCAGGGTATTCTCATTGGAGCAAAAGAATGGAAATGGATACCCCAATATTTGCCAATCATTGTGCAAGGGCCGCTCAAAGCAGGGGGATGTAATTTGCTAGGCACTTTGGACTCACTATGTGTAGACAAATCAGGCTCCTGTAGCTAGTGGAAGCCCACTTAGAAAAGATGGAGGTGCTAGTTGATGGAAGTTGGGCAAGCAGACTAGAAGTGCTAACATCTGCTCTAATGCTAAAATGCTAGAAATCAACTAAAATTGTTGAGTTGGCTTTGCAGGGACTCAACCAATACAAATGTTTGATAAGAACTTTTGGACCTAAATAAGTATAACTCTTGGACCATCATGGTCAAGAGAAAACAGTTAAGTTTTTATCTTGCTACAATGTTAATAGACCTTTGTGTAAGAAATATATTTTTGCCAATTGACTGAAAAAATTTTTAAACACTTGAACAATAAAATTATATATGTATATATTTGTTAACACGTAAGTATTCATACATCTCTCCCTTGAATTTTTAATTTGTTTCAAGTCTAGTTTTCATATGGGATTGAATCATGTAGAGCGTTAGGAGTTGGAGGGGGAGCATCACCTACGCTTAGACATAATCAACGAAAACAGAAAGCTGCTAATCAGCTATATAACCTCTGTGAGCTCTTCTAAGCCCTACTGATTTTTCAATAACAGGAATTATTCAAATCTAGTATTAAGGTTGACACCTAAGAGATACACATTTCTATCAATTTCTATTTGCAAGTGGTATACATTTTCTGACATATTTTATGAAACCAGATGGTTTGAATTAATATCTGACTTTTTTGGGTCAATCCAAAAACATTTTGGCATGTTTTACACTCTAAAATATATTAGAATATACATAATATATATTCTAATATTCTAATATGGCCTTATGAGAAAGAAGGTATGGTATAAAGTATAGTGAAAATGTAAAGTCAAAATAACTAGGCAGCTTTTCTTGTTTAATAAACAAGCAATCTAAATGATACTCACAAAGAAGTCTAGAAGCTAAAGAGAGTTTAGCAAAGCAATTTAGAAGTAGTTTGGCTGATATTCAGTTGGAACAAATCTTACAGAAGTGAATTAACTTTCTATTGCTGTACTAGCAAATCAACAAAAACTTGGGGGTGTAATACAGTACAGTTTCACAGCCTTGTATGTCAGAAGTCTGACAGTCAGAATTCAAAGATCCCACTGGGCTAAAATCAAGATGTCGAGAACAAGACCACCCTGGTGGCGTAGGGGTTAAGTTTCAGCGCTATCAAGCTACCCACAGCTGCTGCAGCAGATCAATCCCAGGCCAGGGAGCTGACATCTCCTGTCTTGCCTGCTTTCTCCCCTGAGCAGGCAGTGTATTTCAGTCAATCTGCCTGTTCTGCTCCTCACTCTGTTCCAGGTGAATCCTCTCACCCCCCACACCTCTGGCCTAGACCCCTGTTCTTGCATGCATAAATAAAATAAATCTTAAAAAAAAAAAGTTGTCAACAGGGCTGAATTCCTCTCTGGAGGCTTTAGGGGAGTATTCAGCTCCTTGACTTCCTTGACTTTACAGCTTCCAGAGGCTGCCCACATCCCTCCATCTTGGTAGCATGGCCAGCAATAGCAGCTCAAGTCCTCCTCATGGTCCGCTTAACTACTGGGAGCCTGGCTTCCATGGCTTGTGTGTGATCAGGTCACTCTGATTTCTTCTCTCCTCTGCCCTCCCACTTTTATGAACCCTTGTGATTGTATTGGGCCCACCCAGATAGTCCAAAATACTTTCCCTACTTTAAGGTCAATTTATTAGCAAACAATGCCAACTAAAACTCATTCATTGTTCCCATGTAACTTAATTTATATGCAAGCTATAGAGATTAGAACTTCGATATCTTTAGGGGCAGAGAGGCATTATCCTGACTCCCAGAGTAGTTACTTAACATATTTAACAAATAATTACTAGTATCATTCTATTCTTGCCACTGGGTTAGATGCTTGAAGTATAAACTGAACAGCAAGGTACAAAGAGTTTATGTGCTATTCTTTTAACGGAAAAGGGAAAAATTAACATCAAAGTTCCTTCTCAGAAAAAAAAAAGCACAATCTAATGGGACAGATGTGTCTTTGAAATACATGAAGTCTTAATAAGAGACCATTGATGTGCCAATTGCCAATGAAAAATGTATCCTTCTGCACAGAAAAATAATTAAAATAATAGTAAACTAATTGATCCATCACTCATAGGCTTAAAGAGGTAAGAAATCAGAGGAAATGGATATAAAATGAACAAGTAATGGCTGATATAGAGCTTGCCTAATGAGTGTCTTTATTCATACTCCTCTCAAAATATTTTCTTAAATTTTGCAGACTTTTCATCCTAAAAATTAGGTCATAAATAATGAGTTTTGTGCATGGCAGGCTTCCTGATGGTTACTGGGAGTTGAGTGGCAAGTATTTCATTCAGGGAACTATCCATTTATTCAAAAATTGGTCAGAATGTGTTTTTAAATCAATCCTATTAAATGAGATTCTAGATTTGGAAATGCACTAAGCACTTAATTATTCAGAGCTTGGTTTCTATCACTGGTGTCTTAATTGGTCTTAAACCACTCAACCCTCTTTGCTTGCTAATAGGACTCATTCAGACAGACACTAAATGGTTTAAATGCTCATTAGTGATGCTGACAGAAGGCAAAGCCTAACATTGTCTAAGAAATAAAATTAAGTTTTTATATTTTATTTTGTAATTTTTTTACTGTGAAATCTTCAAGGTAGAAAGTTTTGAAGATTGGAATGGAGTTATTATTTTAGAAATAATAAGCGAAGATTATTGTGATTCTGGATATGTATAGAAGATGTATAGAAACTTGTGTGGTAAAGTAACATGCATTTGCAGAGGCTAAACCTATACCCCTAAGGCATATACTATATTGTAAATCAACATGTCCTCAATAAATATAAAAAAGAAAGAGGACTTGCTCATCTATTCCATGGAGTTATGAATGATTAAAAATTCTGGAGACAAATGATGACTACAAATTCTCCTACTACTCACTGCTGTTCATACATAATAATAGAAAATACATGGTAAGCAGAGTATATTGATGATATTATATTTAATGAACACTGTATTGTATCTCATTATACAAATAATAAAACAATATTGTACTTCCTTTAGGGAGGGAGAAGCAACATTACGAGAAAAAGGAACAAAAGCACAGACCATGAAACGTTCTTTTCTTATCTTCTCAAGATATTCATATTTTTTATGTCATGATGGGGAAAAAGGAGGCAAAAGTGCAGCGTAGTAACAAGACTTAACTAGCTCCAGTGGCAAAATGTTAAGATTTAAAAATTATTTCAACATATATTGGGCAAGACCATTTGTCATGTCACAACATAAAATTTATCATTGCACCATCCAAGAATGAGTTCTTTCAAAAATAACAATCAGATTTTTAGAATAATACCTTTAAAAGCATTCTTGGAAAA
Source organism: Scalopus aquaticus (assembly GCA_004024925.1). Lineage (NCBI taxonomy): Eukaryota > Metazoa > Chordata > Mammalia > Eulipotyphla > Talpidae > Scalopus > Scalopus aquaticus. The sequence continues at coordinate 130,718 of PVIJ01003463.1, forward strand.
ATAAGGTTTCCAAAAGTAAGTAGAATCTTAATCAAATTACTTATTTTTCTTGTGAACATTAAATTTCTTTCTCTGTCTCTCTGTCTCTCTGTCTCTCTCTGTGTCTCTCTCTATCTCTCCCCTCTCCCCCACTTTAAATAAACAAATACACTGTAGAGAATTTTTGTCAACAATTAAGAAAACCATTAAGATTTATCTGTGTTTTCCTCCAAAATTGTTGCATGCTTCTTTATCTTCAATACACCCTCAGGAAGGTCATTAAAAGCAAATATAAACATGAAAGGTGTTCAATTCATAGAACTGTGCATTAACTCCAAAGAACATTTACTGAGAATTTGTATTGCACTATGCACATAATCCTTGAAGCCATAAAAATAAAAACAAAACCTGACTTAGAAATCAGAATCAAATAAACAGAAATTGCTTTAGCAACTATTTACATTTCCTAATCTGATCCTATGAAGACAACAACTTCAAGAGAAAATCAAAGGACGTGTAAGATTAAGTCAGAAAATCAACAGCACCATAGAAAACCTTCTAACATTCTAATCAGAAACCTCCAGTCGTTCAGCTTAACATCATTTCTACTTCAGGTCAGTCAAACACAGGCATTCACAGCCTGGACTTCAGAACATTCACCACTCCGGATGAAACCCTCACAGATCGCTTTCTTTTTGACTATAATTTTCTAGACCTTCATCTCATCTTTACCTCATTGGTATTATGGCTGCTTCCCAGTACCTCACTCTTTCCTCATTTTCATCAGTCATCTACATTTTTTTTTAAATTGAGATAGCATTGGTGAACATGACTGTCTGTGGTTCAGGGCATTATTTCCACACCCCCTTAGGTGTATGTCACCACAGCACCCCCACCATCAAAGCACCCAAGGACCACTGGGCCACTCATTTTGCTGCCTCTACCATCTGCTTTTCTATTCCCTAAATTATTCACAAGTCAGTCATGTTACTAGTGGCCCTTCATCCTTATCTTCTTCATACTGTTCACTCTAAACTTAAATCCTCACTACCTGTGTCGACTACTAACATTCATCTTTATCACCAAAAATGTGCGGTCGTAAGGTCTGCTATGAAAAATCATAAATCGCAATAAATTCAGTCCATGAAATTCACTTTACCACTTTGGCCGATTTCATCTTCCTTTGTGGTCAGAAGTTTAAAATCAAAAAGCAGTTCACCATCACAGATCCTGAAATACACACCTTAATTTGAGTTCCCTTAAAATCAGAGCCTGGGATGAGGTAATTTAATTGGGAACTGATGCCAGCTAGCAGATAAGATGACATGGAAAAGAAAGACAGGGAAAAAAGAAAAGCCAATAAAAGATGTTTCATAGAATTTACTTCCATTGTGGGCAACTCCTTAAGTAACTCTATAGAATGTGGTTCACAACTGTCCCTGCAAAGGCAAAGGCTCATTCACTGACTCCTGTGTCCATTGATTCCCCCAGAGTGAACACTCAGCCAAAATTTGTAGAAAACCTATGTCTTTTGTGTGTGTATATGTAGACTTTTCCGTAAGGCAGAAAAATGGATGGTCTCATTGGATGCTTGAGATGGGATGATTCCAAGGTGTTGCAGAGACTACCCATCTCACCTGAGTTGCAATCCCAGGTGAGAGGTGGGATATGGCCTGGGGCACAAAATTCATGCAATCATTCCTCAGGGCTTGAAGATGATCCCTTGCAACTTCTCATTTGATTTCTCAGTGCTCAGATTTTGAAGTCATCACCTCTGCCCTCTTTTCCCCTGTCTAAGCAGCTACCAACTCATAATATGTTTACCTATTCAAGTTGAAGGTTGAGAAATTATTGAATTTCTCAATGCATAGGATTCATATAAATTGTAGGTTCTATTGATCATGAAGTTGTCAAAGTTCTCTGTGAAGTTTACAAATAATATTCTAACATTGTTTCATCATGACACAACTAACTGGTACAAAAAATAATGTGGAAGGCACCGCCAACATTAAAGATGAGTGGCTTCACAAAATAATTCATAGGTATTATGAAAATCTTCTTATTAATAATAAATCAAACTGATACCCAGAGGGGGAAATATAGTATTTGTAAAGTTTATTATGCAAATGAAGCTTTAGTGTCACAAAGATGAAAAACTCCAAGTCAGGTAATGCTTCACATGAGTAGAACCATAAAGATATATTTTTGCTAAAGTGTTTAGCATCGTATTTTTCTATTTGGTGTCTCTTAATCAACTATAGGTGAGTTTGTGGATTTAAAACTGATACCACTGTGGAAACACTGTATGAGAAGGTGTGAAACATTTTCTACTAATAAAAAATTGTAAATTTCTAACTCAAATATTCATATTCATATTGAAGCATCTTTTAATACAAATTTCATTTAACTACAGTGGTGCTTTTAATATAGAAGAAGTTTTAGTTTAAAATCATATTTTTCCTTTGTTTTCTTAAAACAATGATCAGACTTGAAATATTTTTCTTCATGTGCTACCATTAACTATATATGACATACAAATAAAATATATGTCCACAATTACACAAAATTTTTATTTATATAGACATGCTATAGTAAAATCATATACAAAAAATATCAAGAAGTCAAACAGTTTAATTCTATGTATTGGAAAAATAGGATTCTTCCAAATAGGGAAAGAAGAAATTAAACTGTCACTATTTGCAGATGATATGATTATATACACAGAGAATCCCAAAAACTCCATAGAAAACGTACTCAAAACTATAGACCAATTCAGCAACGTAGCAGGATACAAAATCAATGCACAAAAATCAGTAGCCTTTCTATATGCAAACACTCAGTCTGAAGAAGAAGAAATTAAAAGAATTATCCCCTTCAAAATCAAAACCAAAAAAATCAAATACCTGGGAATAAACCTAACAAAAGAGGTAAAGGACTTATACAAAGAAAACTACAAAATGCTGTTAAAAGAAATAAAGGAAGACACAAAAAGATGGAAAGACATCCCCTGCTCATGGATTGGAAGAATCAACATCATCAAAATGGCCATCCTACCAAAAGCAATCTACAGATTCAAAGCGATTCCAATAAAAATCTCAATGACATTCTTCAAAGAAATAGAACGGATATTGAAGGAATTCATATGGAACCACAAAAAACCTCGAATAGCTAAAGCTATCCTGACTAAAAAGAAGATGAATGGAGGGATTACACTCCCTGACTTCAAACTTTACTACAAAGCCATAATAATTAAAACAGCTTGGTACTGGAGCAAAAACAGACACACGGACCAATGGAACCAAATAGAAAACCCAGAACTAAATCCACATATTTATGGACAACTAATCTTCAACAAAGGAGCAAAGAATATGCAATGGAACAAGATTAGTTTGTTCAATAAATGGTGTTGGGAGAACTGGACTGCTACATGCAAAAAAATGAAGCTAGACCACTACCTCACACCATGCACAAAAACCAACTCAAAATGGATAAAAGACCTGGAGATAAGACCTCAAACCATAAAGTTTATAGGAGAAAAAATAGGCAAAACTCTACATGACATACATCTCAGCAAAATCTTTAAAACCACTTCCCCCATAGCAAAGGAATTAAAAGAAAAGATAAACAGCTGGGACTACATCAAACTAAAAAGCTTCTGTACAGCAAAAGAGACAATAATTAAAACATACAGATACCCTACCAATTGGGAGAAGATCTTTGCACACAACACAACCGATAAAGGACTGATAACAAAAATCTACAAAGAGCTCACACAACTCAACAAATACAAAGTCAACAATCCAGTCAAAAAATGGGCAGAAGAGCTAAAAAGACACTTCTCCAAAGAAGAAAAGCAAATGGCCAACAGGTACATGAAAAAAATGTTCAACATCACTTATAATCAGGGAAATGCAAATTAAAACCACAATGAGATACCACCTCACGCCAGTGTGAATGGCGCACATTAATAAAACAGGCAACAACAAATGTTGGTGAGGATGTGGAGAAAAAGGAACTCTCCTACGCTGCTGGTGGGAATGCAAATTGATCCAACCACTATGGAAAGCTGTATGGCGTTTCCTCAAACTGCTAGAAATGGAACTTCCATATGACCCAGCAATACCACTACTGGGAATATACCCAAAAGACACAAAAACACTAATCCGAAAGGATACATGCACCCGCATGTTTATTGCAGCACTGTTTACAATAGCTAAGGTATG